>JAYKXP010000159.1:0-99363 GCA_037176845.1 Paramarasmius palmivorus
CTCAGCGGGAACGGGAGGAGCTGCTTGTTGAAATTGTATGGATTATCAAGGAAAATTGGAACCACATGATTGGCTTCATCTACTCAAACCTGTGAGTGTTTACGTCTATCAATGATTAGATGAGGCACTGACTTTCCATTCGTGTGTTGAATTGTTCTAAAGCTGTTTCATTTTATCAGGTTAAACCAAGATTTACGATTCGAGTTGAGCTACTCACTTTCACCCGACTTCCTCTTAAACCAACCAGGCGACTTCAGCTCAAGCCCGTCGTCTTCATCTGTTTCATTTGTCTTCTGCTTATTGTTCTGTGCTTTATTTGCCTTCTTCTTGCCCTTCTTGTTACGTTTTTTGCTCTTGCCTGCCTTCACCATCGCTGCTAAGTACAGTCTTTGTAAGTTACATTCCTGTGACCACCAGTGCATCAATATCAAATACCTTTCGAGAATTGGGCGTCCCATGCTGCATTCCAATAGTCAAAAGCAGTTTTCATTCGTTCATTCATCTCTAGCCCTTCTTCGGTCGCTTTTGGTTGGCGAGGACGCAGTAAGTATTCCATCATAGTACGGAACGAAATTCCATTCCAGCTTTGGCTGTTTCTAACGTTGGTGGTATAGATGTCGGTTGAATCCCCCCGTGAAGTAGGCTGGAAAGAGGCTTAGTGATAGGTGTAAGGTTCACTATTCGGAAAGGTATGTCAGTTTGCGCAGTTTCGGAGGCCGTTCAATGTCACTTACGATTCCAATTCTGAGGGATGACATAATGAGCATCCCTGGGATACTTCTGCTCTTCCGATCTAGGTTCGTTTCCTTCAACGGCACCAGAAGGTCTGGTATTCTCTGGCTGTAGTGAAAGGATCTCGCCCCATGCCATATCAATGTCCCTTGCAACGTTGGATCCGTTATGATACTCTGCATTGGAACTCCACGAACCGCTTGAGGACGGAAAATTGAAGTTGCTGGCATTGTTCGTAGTGGAAGAGCTCGGTGAAACCATTGATGACCCGGAGGCGGCAGCGGCGAATTCAGGCGGAATGATATTACCGGATGCGATATCAGAATCCATGAATTGAAAGGAGTCGGTGGAAGAGCCATTAAGCCACGTGGAAATGCGAGGATCTGTGGGCTGGTACATTCGGTTAACGTCGAACACAGGTATCATCATGCATGCGCGTGTCTTCTCCAGAGATGATTCTCCAAAGAAGTCTTCGACGGGAGTGGAATAGAACAACCCAGGCACACCCTGAGGCCAGAGTTTAGCACCAGCAGCAGTTGGATCCACTACAGATCTTGTCAACGGCGAAGTGAAAGTGCCAGGAGATGTGTTGCCTGACAAATCCAGACCTATTTGTGTTGCTAGGGACGTTTCTGAAGGATGGTGTACGCCCGCATTTGGCACAGAAGACGACTCTGCGACACTAGATGATGGTGGAGCAAAGCCCGACACTTTGTCAGAGTAACGACACATGCCAGTCTCTACCCCGGATATAGGCATTATCTGTGCAGGATCAAGTTCGCCTTCTCGAACCGCGTTATGATTGTTGGAAGGTACGATGAATGGGATAGAGGAGTTGATATGAACATGAGACTCTGAAACGAGAGTCTTCTGGTGAGGCGCACAAACGGCCGACGTTTCCGATTGGTGATTGGCCGTGGACTCAGATTGCATTACAGGAGGACTAACGGGCCCATCTGCTGCAGTGACGGTCGTGTCTACCGAGCTGGGAGGCCCATCAAGTGTGCCTCTCGATGAAGAGAGCTCCAAGTCCACGAAAGAAGCGGACTGTTCTCCCACTCCAGGCAGCTCAGATGGCGAGAATCCTGGTAAACGTTGAATTTGGGCTGGGGATCCCAGATGACCTTGTGCCAGCTCGGACCGAGCATCAACCGGCGACATCGTGCCAGGAGTAACAGCATTATCGTGCGTTACACTTGTCGATGCAGTAACGTTTTCCTTTGAACTGACTTCTTTTGCAGACGACATCACTATACAGCTATTGGTTAGCCAATCAATGCGCCAAGGACAAGTATCAAACATACCAATTTGAAGTGAAGTATCCGACACATTTTTGCGCTCTGAAGTCGTGTCAAGGTTGTCAACTACGTCTGCTGGAGGCTCTGCAGGCGTAGTAACGGCGAACGGTTCCACAGTGTTTCCGACCAAGACTTCACGCTGCTGTTTTTTGGTCCGTCGAGTACCTTTAGCCATAGGCGTCAGCAAAATGACACGAGGCAAATAGTTATCAACGCGCACTTTTCAACCCAGATTTTGCCACTGCAAATCTGACCCGTTTCAATGACTGAGTCTGCGGTAGGTCCTCTCCTTTTCGTTTCTTCGCTGTACGTGCAACTAATGAGTATCTCAACAGCTCCAAAAAATTTGACTGACCTAACGCGTCTTCACCACATTCCATCGGCGATCCCGCTTCAATATCTCCGTGGGACGATGGAATCTCTGAGCTTTGTGTAGCGGTGATACGAGAACTCGAGTGAATGGGTACAATAGGCGGAGTAAGACTTGGTGAAACTAAAATACGTGAGTACGATTTCTCAGGTCGTTCATTGATGTCACATACCGTTGAGTTCAGTCTCTTCCCCAGCTTCTAACCTCGTACACTCTTGGGAAGCTTTCGTTAGCCCTTCTTCGCACCGTTTTATTTCTGCGGACTTCATTGTCAACTGTGCTTGAAGCCGTGAAAGCTCCTCGTGTTCCAGCGACGTAAGGCTGGATTTGGTGGTCAAATTGTCGATTTGATCTCGAAGTCGGCCTTCCATAGCGCGAGCTGTTCCTAGCTTTCGTTTTGCAGTCGTTACCGCCGTACGAGCTTTCTTGAGGGCTGTCAAAATACCTTGCGTTAGCACGCGTATAGAACGGGCTGAAGAAATGAAGGTCTTACTGTTTGATACTGCTAATTTCGAGGGGCGCAAAGGCAGAAACGGTTACTCAGGATGAACGAGAGCAAAATAAGGGAAAAACAAACCTTTGTTAGGTTTCTTTCGTGGCTGGGTGGACATGGTGGTTATTGAGTTGAAAGAATGGTCTTCGTCACACTCGTCACGCAAACGTGTTTTCCATCAAAATCCCGTGCCATGTCATTTCCGTGTTCTTCTTTGGATGTAACTAACATTTATGTGCCCAAGGGAGCACCCTTGGACGCCGACAAGTACTCGTCGGAATCATACTGTACACTTTGACATCACAGAGCAAAAACCTTAAATGCTTTCATCACCTGACGAACGTCGAAACCTTATTGCACGGCCAAAAAACGGGGAAACACAGTTGATTCAGGTGTAGTTGATGCAAAACGGAATTCGTTGAACGTTACTTCTCGTCTGATCATTCAAGATGCGGCTGGAACAACATGTATATAATTTTTTGACACATAATTGGGAGCGTCGTATGACAGCTTTCTTATCAGGGGGCGCCGGAACACGTTATCCGGCAAACTAATTATTTCCTCCGAAAACGTGCTGTGTATTCCCGTTGCTTGATCTGTCTTCTTGTCAGAATCTCCTCTTGGTCCTCAGAGCTGCACTTTGCAAGGAGTTCGCGTTTCCTGTGAAAGTGGTTAAGGTGGATATAGTAAAATGTGGAACAATGCAATGCTCACATTTTTCGATATTCTGCGGCCTTCGCTAGCCTCTCCTTCTGATGCCTTTGGTAGTAGCGCCGGGCGTTCATTCGACCTCGTTCCTGGCGATCGAGTTCCTTCACGGAAGTATTACTGATGATAACCGGGTCTTTAGTATAGGTCGATAACGGCGGTGCTTCATCGTGTGAGAAAGATCTGGAGGATGATGCTGTCAGTGGGCGCTGGTGGCTTACTCGATGAATGGGAGAAGTCATTGCAGAGACTGTCCCACGGTTGGAGCGTGTTAGTTGGCTAGTAAGCGAGCGAGCTGAAGCTACAAGGTGTTGCGGTCAACAGAAATTTTCCAACGACCGAAAAGTATACCGGCATACATTTCAATGTGGGTAGCTGCGGACCCTGAAGATTGCAGGGTGGCTTGACATTCGGTATGTTGTGTACTTTGTTTGGGACTAATTAATCAATGAGTCAGATCAGGCTTGAAACATGAGGGAAACGAACCTGTTAATGTCGCGCTACGCCAAGCCACGCTAGTGAGAAAATGGTCTCTCTCGGCTAAGATGTCCCAGTGGGTAAGTGTCCTATTTCGGGCGGGAAAGAATGTTCGAAGACTTACCATAGTCGGAAGGAACACGGTAATCTGGTTGTTGGAACGAATAGAGTATTGGTTTTGGGTTTCCTGGTAATGTTGAGAAGATTAATTTAACTGATAGTTTGGGCCAACTTACGGCGTCTGGACAGCGCTGTTCTGCGTATCTCTTCTGGATGGGAAACACTGCATTTCGTTGAGCGAGTACTGTCACCAAGGGGTGGTGGATTCCAATATGTAATGGCATTTCTGGCTGGTCGATATTCGTTTGCCGCTGAATGCTGGCGCCAATCTGGTGGTAGTCTTGGAGGTGACTCGCGTGTAGGCGGTGTGTTTACATCGTCTATATCAGAGGAAGTTGGGGATGGCGGATCTGACGGGGGAAGTGGAGAATCTGGCGTGAGGGCACGGAATCGGCGAGGTGGTGTGTGGGGAAGATGCTGAGCAGAAAACATGATGAAAGGACCCAAAGTTCCAGAACACAGAGATTGAAGGTAGAGGTCTCTGCTCAGGGTGTCACAAATCGTTATTGTTGTTGTGGCATATTTATAAGTCATATTGGCGCAACTTGTTCAAGATAGTCAGATAGATGCACTCTAATACAAAAATCAAATGAGCATCAGTTTGAAATACTGTTCAGAGGTTAGAACATACACGTATCACGACTGGTCTCGCACCGAAGCCTTTGCCTGCGCAGACGAGCTTTCTCTGCAAGCTTGGTGCGATTACGTTCTCTCCATTCTCTCTGCTGTGCTTTCTTCTTTGCCATATGATACTCTGCCTCTTCATGGCCCATGTTCTTGACTGTTGCGCGATGAAGCGCACTACGCGACCGAGCAGCGTGCTTTTTTGAAGCCTTATTCCTAAGACCATTGGTTAGCCCATTTCAGAGGTGAGCTTGATGAACATACCTTTCATAGCTCTCCTTTGCATGAATGCGGTTCTTCCAGCGTCGACGTCCCTTCTTGTGCAATGGAAGCAGCGTATTGAAGATGTATTGATAAGAATGCCCTTGGTTGTGTAGAAAGTTGATCTCTTCTTGTCCGGTAAGATCATAACGGAGATCCTTCATGAATTTGTTCGACATGATAAGGGCGAAAATGCGGTTTTTTGGCCGATAGGTAGGTCTTGCAGACGCAGTGATGGATGAACAAGATCAAGGAGGGCAAGCGTTACTTGGGCGTCTACCTCAAAGACCTATCAGCTCCCAGAACATCGACGGTAGAGTCAGTGTTCAGCGAGCAATAATTGTGTACATAAACTGGGTTATTACATTCCTCAACCTAAACACAGGATCTGTACGCAAATTTAACTCCCTCAGATCTCGCTACAATCTAGATAGGCCTTCAGTGCCAGAAATTCGCCACGCAGGTTACATCCTTTGCAATCCTAGATTTTTTTTCGGGTACTATAGCTTTCTTGTAAGTTCTGAGAGCCGTTTCTGTTTGCTCATAGTCATACAGTAACATAAATCAGGCTGTTTTAGACACGGGATATTTAGTATCGTTGTAACCTGACGCGTTGCTTTGTATAGTTACATCAGATACACTAATCTTGTAAAGTTACAGTGCCAACTAGAACATATATCGGAATACACCCTTGGCGCAATCGTGTAAATGCTCTTGCGATCATCAATACCCCAGAACTGTTGATCTCCAAGAAGAGTATCTCCAGCTATCGAGTGCAGCTCATTGGAAACTTGATGATTATATGAAACTGAGAACTCCGGTATACGAGCCAATGAAGTATAACCGTAACTGTGCTGCAATGTTACCAGCTTTTGTGAGCCACAATATCATTCACGCTCGAGTAATGTCCTCATTTTGACCATCTGAGATCCCGTGCGGGCCATCGATGGGTGTATGGATTCGAGTTCTTTCTATGATAATCTTACTAGAATCTTACCGAATTGATGAGAATCTTACCGACCTCGGAGCATCAATTGTACAGTATCTACTAAGGTATCCGAATCATAAGCTTAGGCCATCATGCATCAGCATTATTTAACCTTCTAGTACGAGACCGCAATGCAATTATCTGTCTCAGATATTTCTATTCCATTCGCCGGCCATGACTTATCTAGGTTGTATTGGTATAAAGCTTCAAGCATGCGACGGTGGTGTAATGGTTTGTATGTCTCTTGACATGCTAAGTAATATACTCGAGGTCTACGGTTCGATTCCGAAGAGTTGTCTTTTTTATCTTTCTTGTTTGTTGGTTCGATAAAAACGTTCATGTGTTCTATCTATCATATTCAAATGAGATTCTGAGCACCAGGATAGGAGTACTTGCTTTTGCTGATTTCAGCCAACGAACCATAAACACAGAGGAGCCGGCGCTATAAATTCAAATATAGTGTGACATCCTCGTGTCACGACCTTTTTCTTTCGACAACACCCATGGCGAAAATCAACACCACCAAGACTCTTGCAGATGTACGTGAAGTAAATAAGAAGGCTTCAGCAAACTATCGCGCTAGGTATGTCTTGCCACTCTATTGCCCATCTATGCTAATTCACAGGTAAATGCCAGGAACCTCGAAGAAACTCGTCGCCTCGCTAGGGAGCGCATGCGGAAGAAACGGCGGTCAAAGAAGTGAGTGTATCTACCGCTTCAGCCATTTTATCATGCTCTAATGTTACCTTCAGGTCTCCTTCATCCGAAGTTGATCAAGCTGAGGTCCCTGCAGAGCCACGACCCCCCAAGCACCGCATCAAAGATGTTCAACCAGAGTTTGTTTCCTCCCTTTGACATTATCACTTCTATGTTCACACATTCGACAGCGAAACAAATGAACCTACGCCATCTCTATCACTTTCCCTTCCATTGGACGACCTGCAGAAGACACATGATTCGGTCTCGAAGATTCCTGTTCTCACTGAACGCCAGTTCTCACAGCCTGCCTATCTCAAAGAGCCACAACGCTCAGTTCAGAGTTACCCACAACTACCCTCCTTTCAGGATATTTTCCTTTTCCCTAGTCCGACACCTTGTGGAGAAGTTCATTCGTGTGGAGACATTCTTGGCATGTTTGGGACTCCTCTTCAACAACCACCTATCATGCAGCCCCATTATTTTCGATAAGAATGTACCATTATATTAGTAGCGAACGAATCACATTTTAGTCGGCGCGATGAATTACGCCAGTAATAACACATGTCATTAATATCAAGGGTCTGGAGCAACAACGTTAGATATTTGCATAAGAAGAGCTTCCAACTCGGAAGCGGTAGGAGAGGATGTCGTCAGACGACTTCGTAGTCCTTCAATAACTGCTTGTGCTGCGCTCTGAGACCTTGCCAGCATCTCATTCTCTTTGATCAACCTCTGTACGTCAGTCCGTGCCTCCGCTATCTCTAGCTCCGTCTGAAGGACATCCTTGCGCCGCGAGTTCACCAGACCCTGAAACATCTTGTAGGCTATAGCGTTGATGTCGTTGATAGGTCCGGGTGCCTCCTTGCGTAGACGCCGACAGGTATAGTGTGTGTACTGATGGCGTCCGGTGGGCATTTGGGCCGCAAGATAAACCCAACACCCAGTCTCCTCAGCCATTTCTTCCGCCTGGGACGCTTCATTTTAGTACTACTCAGCTTTAAATAGGGTGTAACAGTACATACCAGACGAAGTATTGCTTGCATCTTCTCGTTGAATCTTTTGTTACAATCGGCCCACGTCGCAAGTGTATCCAGTTTGGGTCCCTTGCGTGGAACATCTAGAAGGACTGTAAGTACCAGGAGCGAAGGAACTGTAGCACAAAACTGACCCCATGTTTCACAGCCGCGCTTGGCACCATCAACAAGACCATATACGGGATTTGACTTGCAGGGCCGTATACGTGGTTGGCCTGGTAGCGTTAGCGGGGCTCGTTTGCGCCTTGTTTTAGCAGGACTGGAGGGGCAGGACTGAGCTGGCGTTGTCGAAGGAGTGGGGGTCGATGTCTCGTCAGGATTGAAGTGTAGAGGACCGTTCGAAAAACCAGCGACAAACGGGTCAGCGTTAGAGGCTGTGCTGGGATTGATGGTCGCAATTGCAGACCCCTGTACCTCGTGGGTGACTACATATACCAAGATGAGGAGCAAAGGTATTGAAGAAAGAAGTTTGCCGCTTACTCGGAGGTGTGAAGAGGGGGCGACCCTGATGTTCCTCATTGCCGGGTCCGAGAGGTGTGGCGCAACCTTGGAATATGTCAAAATGACAAGAGAGAGCAAGGTGAATGGGGAATTACCAGGAGGACTAAAGCTGCCGGTACGAAAAGGTGCCACTGGGGATGTAGGCGGGTTGGCATTTGACATCCATACTTGTTGGCTTGACGAAGACTTGACCCGTTTGTTGTTAGTGTACAGAAACAACTCATGCAGAAAACACTTACACTGGGAGCTAATAAGCCTTGACCCTGTTCTAGATGCCTGTGTCCTATATGTGTTTGGTGGACTATGAAGCAAAAACACGTAAGTATAGACAGAGATGTGTTAAAAAGACGTACCAGGGGAGCTCCCAAAGATGTCAGAACAGAATGGGTTCACCGGGGAGGTTGGAGGCGACAAGGAATTGTGTTCAGGAGAGGACTAGAAACAATCGTTTGGTAACTCCACCATTTTCAAAGGGAAAAGGCGTACGTCATAAGTTGAGCTGGCATTGGGGAATGTAACAGTGTTTTGTACGGACAGCGGAAGGGGCTGGAAACGGATTAACGCCATAAAGATATTCAATTTCGTCAATTACCTGGCTAGTACTTGGCTCTGTCTGTGGGAGGTGTTACATGGACACAATGAGAATTCAGTCAAGATATACATACCAGTGAACCATTCTCTACATCTGTTGTGTTGACTTGAAGACGCTCTGTCTCCTGTGTGGCCTGGGCTAGCATATCAAGACGTTTGGTGCGAGCCTGGCGTTCTTGTCAGCTGTATATCTTCAAGAGTCCAGTCCGAATAACAAAACTTACAGCTCCTTGACGCTGAACACGTTTGGCATTACGCCCGTGAATCGGACAATCAACTCTGTAATGCCGTGTAGGACCATCACATTTTTGGCATAGCTGGCGACGAGGACCGTGTTGAATCGAGGTGGCCTTGCGGGGTGAACGCCGAACGGGAGTCGGACCCGTAGTGGGAGCATGTGAGGCCATGATTGTCATGGAGTAACGCAACCGTGTGTTATTTGAGTGCAATAAATGGTATTTTCACTGTGCTGACAAATCATCCTAGATGTATTCCCCTCATTCTCCCGAGTCAAAGCCGCCGGTCATATCTGCCTCTGAATCAGAGGATGAACAACGAGCACCTATCATCGAAACCAGCGACACGGAGCTCCAATGGCTCCGCAGTCCAACCAAGAGCATCAAACGCCGATTTAAAGGCCGTCGACTAACAACTCGCGACACAAAGAGAGTGAGAACCACAACACATGGAGGTAGTGTTGGTGGACAGTCCACTACTCAGCCTGAACTGAATGTGCCAGAAGGGCGCGAGGAAGATCTTGGCCATGGAGTCGACTCAATTCGTCATCGACACGACAGTAATGGCGATAATATGGATGGGTGCTTCGACATAGCTGAAGAACTCTCGGCGAATGAAGAGAGCTTCGAAAGTTTCGTTCGGATGATAGATGCTGGCTGTCTCGTCTATGAGCGGGTTGGACGATACACGTACGTGGTGCAAGGGTGGGATGGCAAAAAACGCGAAAGCGAGGTGCGTTAAACCCATCGGCAGGATCAGGTTTCTGAAGCAGTGCATTATAGGAGTATTGGTATCACCTAGAAGCATGGCTAGTGGGAGATAGCTTGCAATTGACTTGCCTCTGCCCAGATGGTAAGAAGGCAAAGCCATGCATACACCAGGACTTCTATGTAGAATTCCGTGAAACTCATTTCAAGCCCCGGGAACACCTATGGTATCGAGGTGAGTGAATGAATCCTACGCAATCAGCAGTTGACTGACCTCTGCTTGAGATGGTGCAGTAGTGATGTTCTGGCATGAATCTGTAGGATGGGATGACAATCGCGCGCTGGTCCGTTTTTCAGTCGAGGGACTATCCGGTGGTTTGGCGGCTCGTGCGGTAGTCAGCTATGAGGGTCTGGGCAATGGTTGGGGAAAGTGGAAGTGCAGCAAAGATCGCAAGGATTGTATTCACATTTTTCGCGCCAAAAAGTTTCTTGGAGAGGTGATTGGTAGCAACTTGACGGGCAATTGTGGTGATGTGCCGAACAATGAGGTCGATGCTGAGGGCCCTAAATCCATGGGTGCGTCAGAATAACAAAAACTCAGCGTCAGAACTGGAATAGACTGACCATGGTATCCAGAAAATGATGCCGTGGAAGAGAGCGCAATATCGCACCTTCCTATATTACCGCCACCATGGGCCGTATTGCCCAGCGATTGCGCTCTCTACAAGCGACCAGATCCAGGACGTGATTTGCCTACAACCTTCAACCTAACGCCGGAAAGATCAGGTTCAGCTTGCTCCCATCGCGCTCCCTATGATCCAATTCAGCCTGTGATTGTGTGGGAATGTACAATTTTTACCTTGACCGAACGAAAGGTTGCTCGAATTGAACTACAGCCATGTCCCATCTGCCCTAAACGACATCACTGTTACATAGGGCCGGAGACTCGAGATCTGGGAGTCTTCAATTACAACAACGGGATGCTCTTTACACACGAGCTTATGGATGAATACACCAGTCGGATGGCCAGTAGCGAAACACCTTTTGCTGCTTTTGTCCAGTCGATTAGTCGGGTATACGTCGGGCGAGGGTCGACATTCATTGGAGACGATCTTTTTCGCGGGGCTTGGTTCGCCTATGTCAGTTTGCAGCTGTTGGAAAGGGACATGACCTGTCCCAAATGCGGTGATATGCCCGAAACGGTGATCTGGGATGGTGTGACATTGGCATTTAGCAAAAAGCACTTGCAGAATTCATTGAAACCACCTACCATCATTGAGCCGGAAGCTGTGACTCGCTCGCGACGATATCCCGGCGGTACTCTTTGGTTCCAGCTTTCGAAGGAGGATCAACCTTTCCGGAAGTCATTCCTTGCATGGCTGAATGGAGGAAAGACCAGGTCTCAGGCGGGGTTGGTGGATGCCGAAGAGTATGCAGAGGCAGTCCAGGAGAACGATGGTGAGAGAAATGATCCCAGTAGCGACAGACAAAACAAAGCAGAAGATGACCTAAAGAAGATTGTCGAGAGGCTGGAGAACCTGGTGCCTCCTATGGCAAAGCTGCTTCTTCGTGTTTTTGGCCCGAACAGCCAGGTGGATAGACAGCTGCTTAAAAGGTACATTGTTCTGTTCCAGCAGGTAAGTGTTGGGCTATGGAGTAGAGTCATAACGCTCATACCTAACAGCTTGCCGCCGACGAATCTTTGATGCAAATGGTGAACGAGAACTCCCTCCAAAAGCTGGGAATGTTCGTGAAAGCACCGTCGTTGCAAGCTGCCACTACACTTGTTGACATACCCGCCTTGCTACTGGTTATCGAAGGGGAGTTTCATACACATCGGAGAATACCATTGGAACTGTATGAGCTTTGCGTTTGGATGTATGGTCGAGGGTGCCAGGTCTTAGATCACCTGAAGCGTGGCTCTCTTGATCCACTGCCCGAAGACCATAGAGATAGTAATGATGACTGGAAAAAGGTGCGTTGTAACGACTAGATGGTGACAATCGCTAACATCACCGATAGACGGGATGTTGTTACAGTCTTCCACAAATTCGACAGCGGCCAAATTACCCATATTTGACGGGTGATGGGAAGCCAGATAAGGACAATGGGAGAGGTGATAAGTGCTCCAAGTACTATTCGACATATGGGCAACGAAGGATGACCGGAGGTATTATGTGTGCCTGGTGCACGCATAGCATCTGCTATGGTTTCCATTGCATCCCGAATGGCGAAGGCAGGAACGATGTATTTTCGGCTATGCTCACGCGGTGGCCCACAGCACCAAAGCGAGTCATTTACGACTTTGCGTGCGCTCTTGGCCCATATTGCATGACGCGAGAGCCCGAATTCTTCTCCAGAACCCAATTTCTGATCGACGGTTTCCATGCTAAAGGCCACACAAAATGCTCGACGGCATCCTTCCTGTCGACCTATACAGAGACGAATGCAACCCTTTCCCAGGTGAACTCTAGTGCGGCTGAGTGCGGAAACAGTGGGATTGGTCGAATTCGGAAAGCGGTGAGCTACATGAGACAGAATCGAGCCATCCTCTACACAAAGGTATTTGTGTCCATATGGAATCGTCTGCGAATTCGGAGCAGTTTATTTAGTACACTGTAGGGATTATATCGCAGCTATTAACTTGGACTCACTATTTGCTGAATATCCCAAGAAAATCACTCGAGCACAGTATCCTAATACGACAGAAATTGACAATGATAACTAGACGAGCTGGTTTGCTGATACCATGGTCCGAGTTTTCGAAGTTGGCGTTCTCGAATATTGCGGTCTGCTCGCAGATTGCCTCCGAGTATCGATAAACTTGCTGAAAATAAGTTCCCAGACCACTGCATTCATGGTACAATGTTTGAGGACTTGAAATGGGTTATTAAGCACATACAACTCACACATTTTTAACCATAATCCCACAACTACTGTTCTCTCTCTTGGGACCGGTACAGCCAGTAATCGTAGAGCTGTGAATCATGATACTGGTCAGCTTGAGAAGCTTGTTAGAGTATGACAATACCCACAAAAAAACTGCACACCATCTCAGTATAGTGACAGGGGATGGATATCCGTGATTCCATGGTATTCCGATACGAAGCAAACCCTGTCACGCTGTAGTAACGTTTGTGACGTATGTGGCAAGAAACGCCCGGGCGCTTATCTTGGATTTGAATGAAATGCTTATACAGAATCATATCCAACTAACTAATCATCTTGTATTGACCCTTCTCCAAACCAGATAATTATTTGAGCAGTACTCATCCCAGTGAAGTCCAGCTAGTCCGACACTACCACCCACAGAACGCAAGGTCAGATTCTGGGTACTCCGAAAAAACAGCGTTTTGAAGCGTCTCAAGCTTTCGTACTTCAACGCAGACGATGAATTCGCCCTGATAGTTGCCAGCATTGTCTCTAACAGAGACCGTGATTATAAGCCCAGTACATTGGGGTCCCAACTTGGACTCAGTCTCGTTAATGAGTTGGTGCATGACAGGTTTAGAAAAATGATGGTCTGTCATACGAATGCGATATCCTGTGCCTGCAGTGTAATCAACGTCGCGTGCAAGGGGTTGTTTGGACTTGTCAAGGGATGCACTCCTCTTCTCTCGCAAATGGATTGCCCAGAGACATTGACAGGCCATGTCGCGGAACCTCTGGGCAAAGGCCTGGCTAGTTTCGTTTTTGATATCCGGATCGCAATCCAAATGACGGAAATATCCATGTATAGCGGCAACCGCAAGCTCAACACGATAAACATGTGCGAAGAGCCAGGCGGCTTGAAGCAAGCGGTCCCGACGCGATGCAAGGAGATGGTCGGGAAGAGGATGTAAGGTACGACAGACAGATGAATGAGCAGGCCAGTCTTCATCTTGACACGCATTGCTCTGTCCCTCGCTATAGTGAGTCCTTTCATTTTCTTTAACAAAGGGGCAGACTTACACAATACCTCGTAGCGTGGCAGAGAGCACACCGAATCCTCCGTCCTTTCATGGTAACGCCACAGGCAGCGCACGGATCCGAGTCATACTGTAGGTGGATAGTCCGATGAGGAGCAATGAGGGCAATAGGCGGCATGATGGTAATGAAAGGAGCAAAGTTATAGGATGACCACGTTGACAGTTATTGTGCCATCCTAGAAAGACATCGATGAGTATCTGGCTACTAGACCCCGTCAAAACACCTTGTGGGTATCACGCTACCACGATGGATGCGAGTTAAGATAGCCTCAGTATGTACATTCTCAGCGCGACCTAGATTCATAAATCATAGCGCTGGCCGAGAAACTTACTCTACAAGTGTTGTCTACGAGGCCATCATAGCATAAAATGAATTGACAGTCGACTGACTAGATGCTGAATGGAATCGTGGTGGATTTGCAGGAATTAGTGAATGCCGCACTCGGACGCTCATGGGTACCTAGATACCGGTGATGTTGACGCATATCGGGGTATCATGCTACCATACTATACAGTGAATCATCAGGCTGAGTATTGTGGTACAACTATACGGCGAGTGACTTGACCGCTTCTTTCCTAGCACTGGAATTCATATGACTTCTGACACCGCAAAGGGAAGGCTTCCTGGCAAATAACAAAAGGTTTGTCAGGGCTAGATGACCCAGACGACGATGGTGGTCTACGTACCTCAGTATAGCGATACTTTGATTTGGTGATGGAAAGTAGCATAGGACGCTGATACCGATATTCCCTTTGGGTATGCCACCACTGTGGTCGAAAGATTTCAGTCTCTGGGTACCTGAATACCCTACGAGCGATCTCACGGAGTGTCGGTATCCTCAGTGGGGTAACATCGACAGAGCATCTGTGTCCCTACGTCAAGATCCACGAGTTAAATTCCCGAAAATAGATATCTCGAGGTCGGCGAGACGAAACATACTGTAGATCCTGATGAACATTGAGATCATGAAACACGACCGGGGGAGACGTTAACATACCGTGGCAATGTGACGTGCTGACTCTGATGGAGACTATACAATGTATCCTGATACCCACCTAGGTTCCGTGCCATTTGAGCATGACGATACTGTCGACACTAGACACCGAATCAAAATGATATCTCAGTATTCGATTACGCGCACGAACGTTCCACATACCTCAGTTTGGGTATTCTGTCATATGCCCCCTCCATAGAATTGTTGCGAGTATCCAATTACTGTGAAGACACTTGGGTGCCTCAAAGGGTACCCAACCACCACCATGAGTACACTCTTCATAAGGTAGACAGATTCTCACTTCGCTATATTGAAAGGCCTCAGACCACTACTCGCGTCTTCAATATTCATCTTCTGTGGGCTGGTGTTCCTCCGAGTATGCTGAAGCAGGGGTCGAGCGTATTTGATCATTAACGAGAGTTGTTATACCGACGGTATACCGCTAGCTTGTAGGAGACACCTCGGACTTTGTTTTGAGTATCCCTGCAACGGATCGTGCGCACAAAAGGTTTCCGAGTATTTACTTGCGTAGACGAGTCCCAAACAGGTCTGGGTATTGGGAATCTGTCATGCGCCTCCCTGATAGGAATATTGCAACGGTATCCGAGTACCGTCACACTAATTGGCGCTCCAAAGGGGTAGATAGCCACTGCGAGAGATAGACGATGCATAGAAACACCCTATATTCGAAGGATTGATATCAGTATTGCGTCAAAACAACACAGAAAGGGCCAAGTACCACAGTCTATGATGCTTGAGCGTGCAAGAGCGTGGGTGGAGACATTCTACAGGCTATTTTCCGGCCGTCTATGCTTCTAAGGGTGGCAGTACCAGCGCTATTTTCAGGAAAGTCAGGGTATCTTGATCCCCTCCTGGTGACTGGAGCAGTAAGCCGAGTATTCTGCTACTGGATCTGGGTTCGGTTTCGAGAGTATGTCGATACCAGTCACCGTGTCTCGGAAACGTCTGAGTGTTCCAATACCTCCCCTTGGATCGTCGGCTGTGATCTATGAAGGGTATCATGCTACGCTGAGCATGCTCCCCAATACATATCATAGAAGGGAGTATTTTGGGTGTAACGGTTTTTAATGGAAGGTAGTCATAATTTTGTCATGAAGTCGTGAGGTCCGTCTATGGAAACAATGATTCGACGGCAAGGTCAGAATGCATTTCGTTCTGCTGGGGATAGGATACACACCTCGATACCCTGATATTCTCCCGATAGAATATGTTCTGACTGGCCCCAGTAGCGGTATTCCGATACTACCAACATATGCACGTTAGCGAGCTGGTGATCAGATACCGAGCAGTGTAGAGAGACCTTGGTATGTCAGAGTATTCAAGTACTCCCTTTGCACAGAAGAATTTACGGACCTTCAGGTATTCTAATACACACTCCCTTTCTTGGAGCGAATCTATGCATGCAGTATTGTGATACTGATTAACCTGGGCCTTACAAGCCTCCAGCTGAGTATCATGATACTTGCACTAATCGGTTACCCTGCGTGACGGGCGAGTATCAGAATACTGGCTAGCAACGCTATGAAACTCACCATCCATACCTTCCGGGAATCTGAGCACTGTCAACTAGGCCCAAAATGCTTCCGAGTGTGAAGATACGCTGGGATTGAATGGGAGAATAAAAGTCGCTCGCAAATTATTTGCATTATACAATTTCTAGGGTTCTTTTCTGACCACGTGGGAGCTTGGCGATTATGCTCGCTTTCTCACGAGGCCTGGCTCGACGTTCGCTTATTCCCTGACCGCATGTTTATTCGCGCATCAAGAGTGACGGTTATCCGGTTTTTCCCTTCCTCAAACAACGAACATCCAAGTTTTCATCTTTTCTTGGATGACAGGCTCTGACAGACCGCCTCTCTTACCTTGGGCACAACTCGATAGCTTCCTCTACTCAAGATGGTCTTCCATGGCAGAACGGCTTGAACCTCTGTTAATTTCCGGATGAAATGGTGTATTCGCTACTTGGGATGTCGCGAACTTTAAAGTGCTACCAAATAAGTACTAGTGCTTAAATAGTTCACGGCTTTCCCGCGTATGACAAAACGGGCATATGGAACTTCAAAAATCGGACGCTGTGCATCAGGATCCCGTTCTGGGGCTCATGCGGCAGTCTTCCTTCTCCGCAGAGGCCTACTTGGAGATAGCATTCAGTGGGCGACCGTTTCCAATACATAGTCATCAGACTTTTTATGGTCTGGCCGACACTTTACGCGAACGGTGAAATGGATTTAAGCAGTTGTGAACGGCGGGTTGGATGTGCATGATGATCAGCTACATGACCACAGCACTCTCTGAACTGCGCTATCGGTCCATCGTCGAGGCTATGTGGAACGACTTCAGACATTCGTTCTCTGTCACTCGGGAGGCCAATCGCGTTCCGTTTGTTGGGATCAGTTTGGCCTTGCTCATTGCTACCTATTTTGTTAAGGTCCTTCACCAACGCACCAGAGGAAAGCTCCCCCCCGGTCCCAAGGGTCTCCCTCTTCTTGGAAATCTATTACAGCTGAGCTTTGATGCTTGGTTACCATTTACTGAATGGAAGCACAAATACGGTATGGTAATCTTTCTGGTTATTGAGCGACATTGACATTTTGTCTTGCAAAGGTCCGCTGGTCTACATCACCGCTGGAAACCAAGGTATCCTAGTTTTGGGCTCGCACAAAGTTGCATCGGATCTTTTAGATAAGAAAGCGCACATTTACAATGACCGGCCTCGCTTCATTGGTCAATTTATGTTCCAAGCCTTTTAAAGTAATTGAACTGACGGTTACACAGTTGCATCTGAATATTTGACGGGAGGGATGTTTCTGGGCCTCCTGCAGCATAACGATTTGTAAGAATTAGGAGTATTTTCTAACCAGACTATCACGAACTCTTTGCATAGGTGGAAGCGTTTGCGACGCGCCGGGAATGAGGTGTTGAACAAAACAATGGCGCCTTCCTTTTACCCTGTGCAAGAGCAGGAAGCTATCCGCCTCACTTTCAACATGTTACAATCTTCGCAGCCCCAACGGTGGGATAAAGAACTCCAAAGGCAAGTCAAGTTTCTACTCAAGTGGGCTTGTTCAAAGAGCTCTTTTCCAGGGCTGCCTCGTCGCTCGTTTTATCAGTCATATATGATCTTCCAACTCTCCGCTCTTCCGACGACCCTGCTATTGGCCGCATCAACCAATTCGTCTCGCGGTTGACACAGGCAATCTACCCCGGAGCGCATTTCGTCGAACTCTTCACCTGGATGCGCTACTTTCCCAGCGCAATCTCCAAATGGAAGAGAGAGGCTATGACCTGGTATCAGCGTGACACTGAATTGTTTGTAAAACTCTACAAGGACGTCGAGGATCGCATGGTAAGGCGCACGTAATAGTGCCGAGAGGTTATTTTGAATTGTTGCACTCCCAGACACAAGGCGACACGCGTGCAAGTTTTACTAGCACGATCATTCATGATCAAGAACGCTACGGACTATCGCCGATAGAGGGGGCTTGGCTCTCTGCAAACATGTAGTATGTGTTGAGATTCCAGTCTTCTATCGTTTACCTAACAGGGTTCCTAGCGCCGGCGGAGCAGAGACTGTACGTTGAAATACCCGCTCCTGATAATAACAGTACATATTGTCATATCTTTTCAGTCTGCCGCGGCAGTTGATTGGTTCATGCTCGCTATGATCGCTTTTCCGAAGGTACAGGAGAAATGCCATCAAGAACTCGATGCTGTTATTGGGCGCTCCCGAATGCCAGGATTCGCTGACCAGGAGAACTTGCCATATATCCGTGCTACCGTTCGCGAAGTCATGAGGTGGAGGACCGTTACTCCAATCGGTGAGTCTTGGACGTAAAATGTCGCGGAGAGCTTACAGGGACGGTCTCAGGTACCCCACACCGAGCGATGGAGGTATGTGTCTCCACGCCACCAGATATTCATCGCATTCAACTTTTTACAGGACGATTGGTATGAAGGGTATTTCATCCCAAAAGGAACCATCGTTATCGCAAATATCTGGTACATTAACTACGGTATTGCGGGAGAAGTCACTGACGCTTTTCTAATGATCACAGGGCCATGAATAAAGACAAAGAGATCTATGTAAGGATCACCTCTGAGTCACCGAATACCAAGGCGCTAACTTTATTATCAGGGTCCTGATGCAGATGAATTTAACCCAGGAAGACACCTAGGCCCAGATGGCAAGTTGGCGCTCTCACCACCGGACACCAAGCGTACGTGTTCACTATTTTGTATATCCATAATCAAGGCGATAACAATGTATCCGCAGAGGGTATGTTTTCTGACGAAGTTCATCGAATACCTGGAACTAAATTATCCTCTTCGTTTGCAAGGCAACGTGTCCTTTGTAAGTCAGTCAACCTCATTATCTGGGTTATACTCACCTTGCGGTATGGTACAGGGATATGGCGGAAGGTGAGCGGTTGTGTCTGTTCGAAGATACATCTACTACATTTATGATATTTCCAGGGTTTGCCCAGGAAGGCACGTCGCTAATGCTTCTTTGTTCATCAATATAGCTTGTCTTTTGTGGGCAGCGAACATCGACGCAGAGAAGGACTCTAATGGGCAACCGATCACGCCGAGCCTGTCTGACACCAGCACTGTAAACGATGGAATCGTGGTGTGAGTACATTTTACAGTTTTGGCCACTCTACATTCTGACTAGAAGTCAGCCGGCCTCTCCCATTCAAATGCTTTGTTACGTCTCGATTCCCAGAGGCCGTGGAGGTAATCGCTCATACGAAGGAAATTCTGGGGATGTAATACAATGATGAAATGGCAACTGTTCGGCCTGATTCTCTTTATGTATACAAATCTTCATCGCTAAATTGAATATCAAAATTCTTGTCCTGCTTCTGTTGTCTTGTGTGGCGCTAGACAAAGAAAACGACAATCGTTACCCATGAGAAATGGAGTGCATATACTACATATTTAACATCTCAAACAACCATTTCTGTAGCTGCCGGAGCTTGAGACTGTGGCTCTTTGGGGTAAAAACCACCAAGAATGATAGAGCGGGCATGATAGAAGATGCCTTTGAGTCGTTCGAGGCCGAATATACCGAGGGCGTTCAGCGGAGTGGGCGCTGTTGGAGTTACTCTCGGTAGTAGAGTGACAATCCTAGACTTCTGTATTTCCAATCCTTTGGGACCAAAATATCTGTGACTCTGGATACGTCTGTCATTTGCTCGAGTTCGACATCACGAAAGCTCCGGCTGGACATACCTCAAAACACCAGCAATCATTGGCTCGGACCCAATTTCCCAACCCCTCGACGTAGATAGATACCTCGGAATTAATGGCGGGGTCCTCGAACGTTGGTACTGTCGGCAGAGCTTCAAGAAATTCTCTGGAGAGTTGATCGTGAAGGGAGGCAACACGATCCAACGCGCCCTGGATATCTATTTGATACAAATTCATCATGACTCTGATGATGTTATGGCTATCGTCTCCCCTAGCTTGCCTAGAAGCACATTCAACAGCAGTTTAAGGGATTGCAATCGTGACGTACTCAACGTTATACGAGCAAAAATCGTTGCAGAGGATAATCATATCCATGGTGAGCCTGATCAGTTTTTGGATGACCGGATCGCTGAGCACCTCATCCGACAGGTGAGTCATGTGCACCTCCAATACAGCGAAGGAAGGCAAAGCGCCAATCGTCTTTCGCCGGACAGCGAAATACGTATCGATGTCACGGACGTGAGACTTGCTTCTATCGAGTGCTTGTTCGACGCATCCGTCCAAGTAATCACCGAACGCATTGATGAAACGACGTTGGAAAGAAGGGGTGCCAGTTACCAGGGCATTTTTCCAGAAGCTGTACTCACATGAGTCGCAAACGACGAAAGTTAGGTGGTTTGTGGTACGTACGTTCGCGCAATTTCACCACCTACCCATTCGCCTGGAGGTCGAGGTATGTCCGGATTTCTCAATGCGTCCATAACAGTGTTGGCTAAAAGTCGTGCCTCTTCAGCAGAAGCAACGTCTGTATACTCATCCACTACGAAGAAAAAGTTCATCAAGTCGCACGCAATGCGGTTTCCATCTGCTTGCCAAGTCAGTCATCCGGTGGTGCCCACTGAATGGCGCTGCTAACCTTTGTTGAGAAGGGGATAGGCTAGAGAAGCCAGAAGTGCTTTAATCATTATGAGTTGTTGTTTTCCATCGAGCCGCATCTGCTTACCAAAGTCGCAGCGTTCGAACGCACTTTGTGAACGACCCTTGAAAGCACCGAAAGATGCGCACCAAGCGGCCGACTCCATCTTGCATGTGTCGTAGAATGGGTTTAGGCTGCGAGGCCAAGGCCATTCACGCAGAGTGACGGGGAGAGAATAAGTCGATGTGTGAGACATTGGGTTTATTGACTGGTTCCTTTGGAAGGCTTTTAAGAAATGTTGACTCGTACTACTTCCACACGAAGATCATCCTCTAGAAAGAGTCGTGGACGGAACGCTGCTTGCGGGGACATAGTCCAACTTGAATCGTGTTGAGGTTGACTTGTATGGATAGATTACTGGAGTCATCCTTTGCGGAGGGACATGGGAATAGAAGCCCTATGTACCAGCGTCAGCAGCCTGCCCGTCCGTCCGAATTAAATAATTGAAGTCTTCAGGAATTGTGGTATCAACCCAACTCTGGATGGACCAGACAGGACGTGACGGTAGCGTGAGGTAAATTTCAGTTAGCATCGAACACTTCGACGCCTGACTTGTAGGCCCTAGAGGTCCTAGCAACCAGAATAATTTCGAGTTCAGAGGTGATTTTCTTGTAATGGGAGGATGAGTTCGAGGAGCCCCTCGGAAGATAGCCGCACCTTAGCCCGCGTAGATAGGAGACCAATTTCGTCGGTTGAATGAGCTCTTTGGACGGCTTCAGTGAAATCGGTGTTCATGGTGGAAGAGATAGATATCGGATAGATGACATGACCCGCGCGTGCCTGCGTGACACTGATCTGGTGACGGTTCGCGTTACATTGTCACGCTCCTGCCTTTCGATCTTGCCGTTACCATCGCCCAAAAACCGCCACCAGTTTCTGCGCCTAAGTTCGTTTTAGGTGAATTGAATTCGACAAGGGACCCTGACATGGCATATCTATCTGGCGTTATCTCCCGATCATACTGATTCTAGTCACCCCAAAGTCACCCGACGATTTGGCAGTCCAATATTCGCGGAAAATTTAACCGTTTGGCGCCTGGCACTCACCCAGTGTCGCACTTGGCCTGCAGTTGATATGGTTTGATTGCTGCTATGGTGAGTGCTAGGAGTCTACAAAATCCCACTTGATGGTGCTAGCTCGCATTCTTCCCATGTCACCCATTCGAGTTGGATTTATTGGCCTCTCATCACAAGGCTGGGCTTCCACCAACCTCGCGTCACCTCTCTTTGAAGAGCCTGTCTTATCTCAGTACACGCTCAGTGCTGTCTGTACGACGAATCCTAAATCGGCTGCAGAAAGTGCCGCAAAATGGACCGCAATGTCTGGTGGCAAGACGCATGTCAAGGCCTACCACAACATAGACGATATGGTGAAGGATCCAGAGCTAGACTTGATTGCAGTCTCTGTGAGGGCATCACAACATCGAGATGTTGCGATGAAGGCCATCGAGGCTGGCAAGGACGTGTTTGTAGAGTGGCCCGTAGGAAAGGATCTTCAACAGGCAGAGGAGATGTATAAGGCGGCGAAGAGGAAAGGTGTCAGGACTTTTGTTGGGTCTCAAGGTCACCAGAGTCCCGCTACTAAGAAGGTAAAAGTATGATTTTCTTTGAAAGGAATTAATTGCTGAAACAACTCGACCTAGCTCAAAGAGATAGTCGATTCGGGGAAAATAGGAAGAGTGATGTCAAGCAGCACCGTTAGTGTACTCCTTCTCGGTTATGATCAATGATACTGATGATCATTGAAGATCATTCGAGTTGGCCCAATCGGCTACTGGGGTCCCTTCGTCAAGAAATCCGTGGCTGGTCGTGGGACCTTGGCCGAGGAAGGCACTAGCATTCTTGAAATTGCCGGTGGCCACCTATTGGAGATCCTACTCTACGTTTTCGGAGATTTCTCGTCTGTGACGAGTACCCTTGTGTCGCAGTACCCCATTGCCCAAGTCGTAGACGAAGACGGCAAGCCCACCGGCGAATCGGTCGAACAAGAGAATGCAACCCAGGTCGCTTTCTCTGGTGTGCTTCAGAATGGCATCGTTGTGAGCGTACATATCCGCGCGGGATTTCCGGAGGCGAAAAGTAAGAAGGACCACCCTTTCTTGTGGACTGTGGATGGCCAAGATGGAACGGTTACTCTGGACGGTGACTGGCCATTCCCAAACATCATACAGCCTACCGTGTATTTAAACGGAGACGAAATCCCTATGGACCTTGCAGAAGGCACCTCGGTAAAGAATGTTGGAAGGATGTACGAGGAGTATGCAAAAGGAGACGGAAAAGGCGATTTCACAACACTTAAGGATGGAGTCAGAGTGAGGAAGGTGGTCGATGCGGTCCTCAGGAGCGCAGCGGAAGGCAGAAGAGTTGATTTGATTTAAGTTTTGAATGTATCTGATATTAAGTTGTGCTCATGTCGATATATTTAACAAGAAATACTCAGAAGTTTATTCATTCTGCCTACCGGTGGTGTAAATCGTTGTGTTTCTAAGCTTTGAAGGTTGCATAATGTGTGGATTCTAAAACAAGTAAACAAGTTGATCACGAAGCGTCATGAATGCATGATCACTTGACTGTCACTGTCAATGGAAGGAAGGAATTCAATGGACAAACCATTACACCTGTCTTTTCGTCGACGCTCTCCATCATGTTCACAGACAACCCTTTGCTTCCTGGCCTTCTATGCTTGGCATTCATATTTTTGACGCATAAGGTGTTGGACCATCGTGCACAGATGGCCAAGGTGAGCACTGCTGGAATTTATTCATTAACTGGCCAACTCATCGTTCTATGAGGTTTAGTTAGCAGCAATCCCAACCCTAGGACGATCAGGTTTCTTCTCTTCGTATATCGGAGCGTTCGAATTCGTCTATAGTGCGCAAAGTATCATTCAAGAAGGATACCGTCGTGTAATGTTTCCGCATTTAGCATGCGAATTTTGGCTAACTAATGACCTAGTATCATGGAAGCGCATTCAAAGTTCCCTTGTTGGATCATTGGTTGGTGGTAGTGTGCGGGCCCAAGATGATTGAGGATGTACGAAAAGCGTCGGATGAACAGTTGTCTTCAGCAGAGGCATTTGCCGAGGTGTGTCTTCTACTATTTGAATAAGTGTCTGCCGTACCAACTCTTTGAATTCAGATGCTTCAGACGGACATCACGATGGGGAAGACTTTGCGCGCAGACCCATATCAAATTGGCGTCATACTGAACGCCCTCACGAAGAATATATCCGCAAGGTTCGCAGATGTACACGATGAGATCAGAGCCGCGTTCAACGATGAGATACCCCCGGGAAAGGAATGGATAAAACGACCGGCCTTGAAGACCGTGCTCAACATTGTTTGCAGGACGACGAATAGGATGTTTGTTGGGTTACCATTATGTGAGTAACAATGGCTTACGACGCACATTCTTGGAGCTGAAGTAGGCCTATAGGCCGTGATTCTGATTGGATGGTATTTAACTTGCCAATTAAAACCATCGGCTTGAAGCTTATGACTCCCCGCAGGATCTTAATATCTTCTTCACCGTCAATGTTTTTGCCAGGGCGTCAATCATCAACCTGTTTCCGATCGCCTTGCAGCCGTAGGTCCATTCTTAGGCGCAAACCTCAGATTTTGACGCGACCGTGTCAGAATTGTTGGATGGATGATCACTCCGCGTCCCTCGAGCCTCCGAAGAGCTATTAGACACCTCAAACCACTCTTTGACGAACAGTTTGGCGAAGATGGAAATGAAGGGCAGAATGTCGACCCTTCTAAACAGCAAGTATGCAAGGTCTCTGTTGCCTAACTTCTTCATCCTCAATTTTATCTGCAGAATAATCTGTTACTTTGGCTCTGGAAGGAAGCGAAAGGAGAACAGCGAACTTTGGAGGATCTTGCAATGAGAGTGCTTTCGGTCAACGTTGCTGCCATTCATACCACTGTTCGTCTTATAATCTTGAATATGTGTACAAATTCTTACTTCTTTTCCCCCAGAGTATGGTGAGGCCTCACTTCTGGCTTGTTTCTCGCCCCATGCTGAGGATGTGCTCACAGGCGTTCACAAACGCACTCTATTACCTTGCAGCGGACCCCAAACTGGCGGAAATGCTACGAGAAGAAATTGAGGCCCAGATTCAAACTCATGGCTGGAGTAAAAATGCTATGGACGGAATGCGGAAACTTGATAGCTTCTTGAAAGAGTCTCAACGTTTATCTGGTACCTCGGCTAGTACGTTATTTACACCAACCAAGGAGTATTTCTCAAATTATTTCAAGTGACGCTCAACCGCAAGACTCTGACTGATTTCACCCTCTCCGACGGGACGGTTATACCTGCCGGGACTGTAGTGGCCACGGCGGCACTCCCGGTGCATCATGATGAGGCAAGGACTTCGATTCCTGCGAGTTTTGTCTGAGCTGATGCTTTCTGCTAGAGAAACTACGCGGATCCCGAGAAGTTCGATCCTCTGCGGTTCTACGATATAAGGGAGAAGGAAGGCAAAAGTGTGAAGCACCAAATGATGACGCCCGAGTCAGGATATCTCGCCTTTGGTATGGGAAGGCACGCGTGCCCCGGGCGTTTTTTTGCAGCTGTTGAATTGAAGACCTTGGTGTCTTATACGCTGATGACCTATGATCTGAAGTTTGAGGAAGGGGTACAAATGCCAAACATCGAATGGTTTGCTGCAACTAGCTTTGCGAACCGAACGGGGGAAGTGTTATTTAGGAAACGGAGAGAGTAAATTCAGGTCTAAGAACTTGAAATATACCCACCCATTGCCACTTGATTGTAGAATTCATAGCCTACTATAAGCTTACTATCTTCGAGATGGCGTTGACAATTGCAAATGAGACTGCATCATCATACTATATACAAGGTCCGCTCTGAGTACGAGTGATCAGGTCTATTGCACCACTCGCTTTACGTAAATGTAGTTTTCTCACTCGATACCAGACCTCCAACACTGGTGACTCTTTGGTACGCTCACACGCTATCGAGGCATTTAAGAAAGAAGGAGCGAAGAAAGGGAAACACAAGCATGAAAGTGAGTAGTGATACTTCACTCAATCGTGGCCAGAGTCCAACCATCACCTCAGGTATTGCACCTATCTAACGAGAAACCACCAATATTCTTACCCTAGGTCGCAATCGAAGGGTGCTGCCATGGAGAGCTTGACAACATATATGCCCATATCGCGGATTTGGAGGCAAAAAACCACTATAAGGTTGACTTGCTTTTGATATGCGGCGACTTTCAAGCAATCAGAAATCATCAAGACTTACAATGTATGGCGGTTCCAGACAAATATAAAGAGATCCAGACGTTCTTCAAGTCAGTCAATGATCTGAGTTTCAGCGTGTTATAAGGGCTTATTTTCTGTCAGGTATTACACAGGAGCAAAGCGAGCACCTATACCGACAATTGTCATAGGAGGAAATCATGAAGCGTCAAACTATTTATGGGAGCTGTACGGACATTGCATTCGAGTGCTCTGATGCCATTCTGACGTGTTTCAGTTATCATGGCGGTTGGCTGGCACCCAACATATACTACTTGGGCCATGCAGGATGCGTACAATTCAACGGTCTCCGTATTGCGGGTGCCTCCGGGATATTCAAAGGCTATAACTTCTCTAAAGGTGTGCTACATGCGCTGCTAGCTTCATGAAAGTGTTCTGATCCATTGTCTCGACAGGATTCTTCGAAAAACTACCATACGACAAAGAGGCGATCAGGAGTGCCTATCACATCCGAGAGTTCAATGTTCGCAAGTTGTCTCTGGTGAACCTTTTCCTCAACGTTGTAAATCATGATTCATTGAACTCAGAAACAGCTATCGAGCCCAAATATTTTCCTTTCTCATGATTGGCCGGTCGGAATCGATCAGTACGGAGACTACAACGCTCTCATCAAAGTAAAGTCGCATTTCAGGCAAGAAATCAAGGAAGGAAGACTGGGCTCCCCGCCTCTCATGGGTCTTCTTCGTGCTCTAAAGCCCGAATGGTGGTTCTCAGCACATCTACACTGTCGGTTCGAAGCAACAGTAGTGCATGACAATGGTGGAATAGTCCAACCAATTTCGTCACAGGGTGCTCCTTCGATGGTCTCTGCCAAAAATCCCGATGAGATTGCAATTGAGGATGATTTCGATGGTGAAGACGCCAAACAAGACCCTGCTCCCCTGCCAGTCCAGTCAAATAACCCTGACGAAATCAACCTCGATGATGAAATTGAAGATGTTGCAGCACCTCCAGCTCCGGCTCCAGCTCCACCACCGCCGTCGATAACTAGGTTTCTTGCGCTGGACAAGTGCCTACCGAAACGCAAATTCCTCGAGGTACGAAGATTCTTTCAGGTGCTTAGAACATACTTACACCCAAACCACTCAGGTCATCGATATACCAATTGAGGATACCTTCAAAGGACCGCCAAATGAACTTGTCTTTGATCCAGAGTGGCTCGCCGTAACTCGGGCTTTCCAACCCTTCTTTTCCGTGCATCGTCACCAAATACCATTCCCTGAAGAAGACCTGGCAAGGGAAATGGTTGCCAAAGAGTTAGAATGGGTCCATGCAAACATTCTGAAGGAGGAAATGATGATTCCGGTCAACCGGGTGCAGCAGTTCGTACAAACTGCGCCAGGGCCCGGTTCAGAGGGCAACCAGAAGTTTAGGCAACGTGAGTCGTTCGAAATTACCCTATTGTTCGTCCAGCTGAGCATTTTTTTGACTATGGAAGCTCCACTATACCCGAACCCACAGACAGAGGCGTATTGCAAGCTGCTCCAGATTGAGAACAAAATCAATTGAACGATATCGTATCAAGAAGTTACTGTACCTGTATCCAGTAGAACCCGATTCTTTTGTTTTGTATTCCCGCGTGCTGCTCAGCACGGAAATGATAGCTCTCTTCAGTTTGGTGCTACTCGTGTTTCCGACGACATGAATCCTAGTACTAGACATAGTCGGACGAGCATTGAGTTGGGCGTAGAGGTTTTGCTGGCAGCGACGACTCGACTCTTCTGCTGAAATTTACACTTCAAAGACAGGGTTCAGACTTCATTCTACTCGCTCAGTGATTCAATTGTTCAATAGTTCTGTAACGAGACTATGTAAGTGCCGGTAAGACAGGGGCTAAACTCACACGGGACCATCAAACACAACCAAATTTGCAACGCGACGCGTTTTGTTTGTCGACCACCACGATGGAGGCAGATTCGCCTGCCAATGGTCCTCGTCGCTCTCAACGCGACAAAAAGCAGCCAAAACCTATCACTACAGGTCAGAATTGTCTCATTTTCCCATAGTCTCGCTGAAATTTCCTGGCAGTGACGGCAGTCCCAGAAACACGGAGAAAACGAAAGCATGCAGAGACAGATGACGAGGACGCGCCAAGGGATACTGACGGGGACATAGAAGAGGAGGTAGAACCTGACGACGAACCTGACGATGAAGACGAAGACGACGACCGCGCCTCGCGACCGAAAAAAGCTCGGAAAGCTAAAACCGGTCCTCCCACCAAACGTGCTCGTAAAGCACCTACAGCAGCTACCGGTAATACCACTCGTAAACCCCGAAAGCCCAAAACAGCAAAGCAAATGGTCGACCCAAATGCCCCTTTTGATCCCGAAGCCTTGGAGAAGCTCACAAACATCAAACCCGACAACCCCTTGTTCAACGCCATTCTTAACCCTAATGCCGCGCTGAGGAGTACTGCAGAAGACTTTTTAGAATCTCTTGGTCAAAGTCCAGATGTAGCCCTGGCAGAATTGGTAAATCTCATCCTTCGATGTTGTGGGTCCAATGCCACAGTGGATGGTGACACGGCTGTTGATTATGACGGAGTGGTTGACCGCTTGGATGATATTGTGGAGGATCTTAAAACGGTGTGTTCCCTGCTCTGCTGTCTTTGAGCTCTCTGATCATTCACCTACGCCGAGAAGACAACAACTCCTGCTGGGTCATATCCACTGGTATCGAAGGCAGCACCGTTTCACAATACGAAACTCAAATACAACTTCCGGACCCATATGTCAGAGTTCATTGGCCACCTCATTGAAGTAGCCGCCGATATAGATGTGCTATACACATCGCCGCTCGTCGAAACGCTCCAGGTGCGATATCATTTCACTCCCCGTGGCCAGTTGTCTGACAAAGTTCTAGGTCTGGCTAGTCCCGATGTCTTCTTCCCAAATTCGCTCTATACGACACACCGCAACGGTCTTTGCATTAGAAGTAGAAAGTGCACTATGTGAAGTTGCGAAGCAGGTCGAGAAAAACGTAGAGTTGGCTGCGTACGTCGTTCGACCTACGTTTGCGCTTGGTTGATCTTTCTAACCCTATCTTTCGGGACAATAGGCGACAAAGAGAAGGCGAGAAGAAGCGCGCGAAATCTGGAACCACGCCCAGCACAAAAGGGAAAGAGAAGGAGATGGATGCCAGACTCCGAGGCTTGAAAGCAAATCAAGCAAAGCTCGAGGAGTTTATCAAAGAGTTTATTGATGGGTAAGTCATACTGATCATCTACCACAAGAACTCGAACAAACCAATTTCCAGCGTCTTTATTCACCGATACCGCGACCTCGACCCAGTGATTCGAGCAGAATGCATATCCTTTCTCTCGACATTCTTTTCTGTTCTTCCTTCGCATTTTGCTGTCAACTCCACCTATCTACGCTATGTGGGTTGGGTGTTGTCGGATTCCGCTTCCCAGGTTCGACTGGCCGCCGTCAAGGCTCTCCAAGCGGTATACGATACTGCAGGATTCAAAGGTCAGAAAACATCAAATCGAAAGAAGAATGCTGGAGTGGCAGGGAACAACAAAGACACGGGAGGTGTTGCTTTATCAACCCTGAGTCAATTCACGACGCGGTTTCTACCTCGACTACTGGAAATCGCTCAGTTTGATGTCGATGTTTCTGTCAGGGTTGCAGTCATGGGTGTTCTAGGGTCTGTCGATGAGCTAGGTACGAAGGTTCTGGTTACACTCGTCCCTCCTCGCTAAAGAAGAATATCAATCACTAGGTCTTTTATCCGACAGCGACCGAAATTGTCTCGGCACTATGGTCTTTTCAGATGAACCTCGCATTCGGAAAGGCGTAGGCAAATTTGTTAGTGGCGTTTGGGAAGAATGGGTCGAAGCCAAACTTAGTGAAGTTGAGATCGAGGCACACGCTCAAGTCGCGGCTTCCAATCGTGGTAAAGGCCGTTCACGAGGTGGACGTGGTGGCGCGAAAGGTCGAGGTGGAAAAGGCAAAGACGTTGCCATTGATGAAGAAGTCGATGAAACCAAAGTTGGTATCAAGGCATTGGTTTCGCTTCTGTCGAAGTGGGGCAGGGCTTTGGATCGCAAAGCGAAGCAGCAAGAAGACGAGGAGGACGAGGACGAGGAGGCAGATGAAGAGGAGCAGAAACGTAAAGCGGAGAATGATCGTGATACAGAATCAGACGTTGCGCGTGAAAATGGAGGTATCGCTGCGACATTGGCAACGACAACGACCTTTGTAGGATTTGGAAAGAAAGGAGCCGATGGTGTCACCGCTGGACCGTCCGGTACTAGCGGGACAGCAACCAACCGTACTGGCTATGATCTGATTGCCAGAGGCAGAACGGCGCTCGCGGTGGAAGCAGTTTGGGATGAGTTGGATGTCGTGAGGGACTGGGAAGGCATATTGGACATGCTCGTATTAGACCATAGCGCGTCCGGAAGCGAAAATGGCGTTGTTGCTGCGGCGTCTAAACGAGGAAAGGGCAAAGGTGGATCAGCAAGAAAAATGAAGCCTAAAGGCAAGAGCACCGCGACCAACGGTGACGAAAATGCCGAGGAAGGAGACGAGGATCAGACGCAGAACAATGACGAGGATGACGATGATTCAGATAGTACTGTCACTCGTGTTCACGAAGCTTGGCGATTGAATGAGCACGAAGAAGGAATCCTCCTTGAAGTTCTGGTGGCATCAATGCGCCGGACTAGGAAAGATGTAAGTTTTGGCAATGTCTTTGGGAATTATACTGATAGTTGTTTAGGATGAAAGTACTATTGAACCGATCACACAAGCGCTGATAAAGGCGCTCCCTAGTCTGTTCATCAAGTACCAGACCGATGAGAACAGGATTGCGGATGTGCTCGTTCTGCCTACTCTGATGAATCTTGAAATATATCTCGAAATGAGAGAACAAAGTGTAAGCATCGCTCGATGAACTCCTGTCGTTACTTACGTTCTTTTGAAGGCCTACTCGGCTCTCTGGTCCGACGTATCAAAACAACTCCTTACCCACTCCTCTCCTTATGTGCTTACAACTGCGGTTCACACCATCACTTATCTACTCGCCAACACTTCCTTAGCGAACATCAATAGTGAGCAGATACTGGAACTTGAAGACGAGCTTGCGACATCCTTGCGAGACGCGGTCGCCGGTCCGATCTCTCCTCCTGCATCTCCGTCGAAAGCTGGTGAACCATCAACTTCAAAACGCGCCGAGAGGGATGTTGAAGTGGAACATTTGAGCGAGGATGAGGTGATAACATTGACCTCTATCACCATGAGGCTTAGGGCCCTATCAGGCAGCAGGGATATGACCACATGGATGGAGGAGAGTGAAGGTGGTAAGCAAAGCAGCGCTTGGGACATTCTTAGCGCTATCTCGGAGAGGGGAAGGCTGGCTATCGGGGGTGAAGAAGGGGTGAGTTTTTCACGCTCCTTGCCCAACTGTTGCTTACCCGTGTCTTCTAGATGATCGAGCAGACGATCCAGGTTCTGACGTTACATATAATCTGGAAGAGCAGAAGGCTCAGTGCAGCTAGTGAACCTTCGGAAGAGGAACTCCAGTATCAGGAATCCCTCGTGGTACAAAGAAATTCCTTAATTGAGCGTCTGAGTGATTACGCCGTTGGGACTCAAGAGGTTGGGAATGGAGTTTCAGAAAGCGTGAAGCGGGTTGTGAGTGTTTACAGCTTTGAGTCAATAGATCGATACTCATCTGTCATTGTTAGGCATTCAAAAACCTTCTTGATCTGCACGTTCTCTTTGCGGCCGCTAATGGGACTGACTTACCACTTGCCAAAGAGGAGGTAGCTTTATCGATGGATGACGAAACCCAGTGGAGATGCGCGGGTTATATTCAAGCGGAAGTCGAGCGGTATGCCGAGTCGGTCGGTTTAGGCGACAAGGGTGAAGCCGATGATGGTGGTAGTGATGATGACGACGAGAGCGAGGCAGACGAGAATGTCGATGAAGAAGCCAAGGACAAGCCCAAGAAGACCGCTGTAAAGAAGGCCCGTAAAACAGAAGAGGTGGACGACTCCCTTGGTGAGTGTCCCATTCGGCCAGTCTTTGTCTTTCTATTTACCTCAGGCATTTCAGTGGACGAAACTTCTCGTGATCGCTTGGAGAAGGAATATCTTTTCATTGAAGTCATTTCAACGTTCCTTCGTGCAATATGTACAGGAGCGATACACGTTCGTCACGGTGCCACATTACTTGCTCACTATGGTCGACTTGGATCAGCATTTGATGCCTGCGCCAAGACTATCATCGAGGTTCTCAGAGAAGACGGAATCATGAACAACCAGCCAGACACAATTGTCATCGTCGTAGCGCAAGCTATGAAAGAGGTTTGTGATTGAATAGAGATTCTTCATTCTTGTGTTTGCTGATTGGCTTGTATTCAAGGCCTTTACGATAGCCGCATCCGCTCGTTCACCAGATGAATCCTACACTGTGGCCCTAGCTCGTTTGCTCGCCACTGCCTTTGTTGTCCGGGGTAGCCAGCTGGCTGTCCTACGTCGTCTGGAACCGCAATATGTGGTTTCCATTCAGACAAACCTCTTGACATGGATTGCTAGCCAGCTAGCAACTCACAAAGATTCCGGAGACAAGAAAAGTCTAAAGAATTCCCTCCTTTTCTTCCGAGCGCTTATTCCTCTAGTTGGTTCATTGGACAGTCGAGATGCGTTGAAAATGTAAGCTGCATAGTTTTTCGAGGTATGACCAAGCTGATTGAGGCATCTACAACAGCAAAGCGCATCTTGAGCAAGCGCTAGCTACGGCCAGAATAGAACCTGCTACGACTAAAGCATGGGAGCCATACCGAGCATATGAGAAACGACTAGGAACAGTTTCCAAAGACAAAAGTAAGCTTTTGCATCCTTGTTCCCGCATTATCTCAATCTCTGTTTAGCCGGTACCAAGGGCCGATCGAGGAAAAAGAAGACGTCTGGAGGGATGACAACAGATGGCGAGGAGAGCGAGGTGGAACGTATGGTTGACGAAGATGAGGGTGCTATATCAGATGCATCGGCACCAGCGGAACCAGTTCGACAGAGACCACAGAGACCCCGAAGGAATAAAGCACGCGGTAAAAAACCGTTGGAGAACATCGAAGAGAATGGACAGGAAGACGGGGAAGAGGTCCATGTTGAGGATCCTAGCACACCGAAACCCCGCCCTAGGCCACGTCGAGCCTACAAGACGAGGGCTGCGGCGCTGGAGGATGACCCCATGGAAGAAGAACAAGAGCCCCAGCCCTCCGATCCAATGGAGGAGCAGGAGAATGCACCGCCTGCTTCAGAGATCGAGAATCTTGTCATTCCTTCCTCAGGCCAGAACGGATTCATTACACCTAAGAAATCATTAAAGCGAAGTAGGGAAGATGACGACGACCAGCATTCACATCGAAGTGGTTCTGAAGGACCTGGTCAATCAGAGCAGCCAGAACCCCCGGACGCTACGCCTGCCGCTGAAGTCCAGATACGAAGGAAACGTATTCGTCACTAGCACATGGATGATTTGCGTTATGTCTCACACACCCCCAAGGATGACTATTTATTCCTGCTTATCTACCAATTTCTTCAGTCTGCAACGTTCCTGTTCACGTCGTTATGTTTTGGCAATCTTGCTTCACCTGATGTTGTCGAGTCTGTATGTCTGGTCACTATTCTTATATGTTCTTACTACTTCCTTCATAGTGTACTCTATGCGTTTCTAGCAGATAGTAGACCTTTTGCAATCGGACAAAATGTATTTTTCAATTTTCTCTTTTGTCGAAGCTTCAAGAACGTTCTGAACGCATTTACGTAAAGACTTCAAATACGTGCACCATCACAATGTTTGCCTACTCGAGTCGCATTCCCCGTTGTATACCATGGCATCTTCAGATCGTCCTATCACGTTCTTCGACATCTCTATAGGTGGACGTCCCATCGGACGTATAATCTTCTCATTGTACTCTGATCTCGTTCCCAAGACCGCAGAAAGCTTTCGTGAGTATCATTGGGTTCAAGCGATCGATACTATCTGACGGCTATTTGCAGGTGCATTATGTACTGGAGAAAAGGGTGTAGGAAAGTCGGGAAAGCCTCTGCATTTTAAAGGTTCTGGTTTCCACCGTGTAATCAAAGGGTAAGTAATGTATCGGCTCCTTGGCTTCGAGGAACATGTTTTCTGGAAGCTGGAGCCCTTGTTAACAGGTTCATGTGCCAGGGCGGTGACTTTACTGCTGGAAATGGTATGTTTCTGCATCTGTGTGTTCTTTTGCGTGAATTAACTGGATTCATAGGAACCGGAGGCGAATCGATATATGGCGAGAAATTCGAAGACGAAGCATTCCCCGTAAATCACACCAAACCGTTCCTTCTTTCAATGGTTAGCAATGCCCCATCCATGCCGTTGCTCGCAGCGTCACTGAGGTTTTCATAGGCCAATGCTGGACCCAACACAAACGGCTCTCAATTCTTCATTACTGTCAGCCCAACGCCGCATCTTGACAATAAGCACGTCGTCTTTGGCGAAGTCATCAAGGGCAAGTCCGTTGGTAAGTCACTGACAATCCCAACCACGTCCCACTTTACGCTTACAGTGCATCTTCAGTCCGTCAGATTGAAAACTTCCCAACTTCCAGCGGAGACCAACCTACTTCGCCGATTGTCATTGAGGATTGCGGTGTTCTAACACCAGATGACCCCTCACTCGCAGAAACACCTGCCACTGATGGTGACCCTTACGAAGATTACCCGGATGATGACGACCACGATACCTCAAAGCCAGAAGGTTGTATAGAGATTGCCTCGAAAATCCGAGAAGTCGGCAACAAGCTGTTCAAAGAGGGAAAACCTGACCTTGCGCTGGCAAAATACCAAAGTGTGCACTCTCTACTGTCCAAGAGGTTGAAGTACTCAACGACGCTTCAGAATCTATCAGATATTTGGATGTTCACCAGGAAGTCCCAAAGAGCGCGGATGTCTCTGAGGAGGTCAAGCAATCCTACAAGGCCTTACTGGCACCTCTTCTCCTGAACTCTGCTTTGGCCGGAATCCGCATCCAACCTCCATCTTCCCACAATGCTGAAATCGCAGTGAACAGTGCCACTCGAGCTCTTGATTCGTTAGAGCTTAGCACGGCTGATAAAGGTGCGTGCCTTCTACAATATGTCCAGTGTTCATCCAATAATCTCCAACATGTACAGCCAAAGCATTGTACCGCCGTGCTCTGGCACGTGTCATCCTCAAGGATGACGACGAAGCAGAGAAAGACCTCGCTGAGGCAAGCAAGCTCGTACCTGACGATCAGGCTATTTCGGGAGAGCTGGCTAAAGTTAGGCAGCGCAAGAAGGAGAAGAGGGACAAGGAGAAAGCTGCCTATAAGAAAATGTTTGCGTAGAGAATCCCAAACAACAAATAATGTAATCCGTAGAAGCAGAAATAATAAAGACAATGGGTATCAACTAATCTATTCAAGGAATCGCAGGAGGAAACGGTGCCTTTGTAGCGGTGAAACGGGCGAAGGTGAGTCAAGATCGTCACGAAGTAGAACTGGTGCGAATCTTGCGGCTGTAATGGATATCGTTCAGATTGGCTCAAGCTAAGTGTGTAGTCTGGACATACCAATTCTCTGTGCTTTCATCTCAGATAGGGCGGAAGACTGCACAACAAAGTGCAAGAAGGCTGTCACCGATATCCAAACCTAGAAAGGTGTTCAGTTAACATAAATCCACAGACTGAGGGTTGACATACGTTTACCGACTCGGGGGATAACGCATCCAAGATCTACCATATTTCAGTATGACACCAAACAAGGTGAGCCGCGTAACTCACCTCGAACGCTTCGTCTCGATTAGTCACCTGAGCACACTGGTTGTGCAGTTCACTCGGAATGATACCATCTGGCAAAGATCCCAATAACTGTAGGAGACTTTCACCAAACGCTACCAGAACTGCATCGTCTTTCTTCTCGGGCGAAAAGGGGAAATCTTCTCCCGTGTCCAAACACTGAGTAAAACAGGAAAATCAGTGACGATAGCACAACGTGAGTCATAATGTGGGGGATTTACCTCTCTGATCTGGTGCATGATATCTTGATCGGCATCCTTCATGAACATGTTTTCCTACATATAGGTAACGTACTGTATGAAAGCCGGAGGTATACACTGAAGAATGAAGACTTACAACCGAGTGATTACCAGTCATCATCCAGTTAACCAGACGCATGATCTCCCGAGGTGCATTGATAGCACGATTCTCATCCAAAAGATCTTGAGGGCCCTTCAGCGACCGAATAGGACCAGGAAGACGGGTTAGCCGCGATAATTTGTTTGCAAAACAAGTGTACTCTGATGCATGAATGGCGATCAGTATCTGGTTCTCCAGCTAGACATTTAGGAGCAGTCATACGATATTGGGCGGTAACTGATATGAAGTGATCCTTCCCCATTAAAGTGTGCAAGATCAACGTGCAGTCCAAATTCGGTGGCTCCAAATTGAGTTGTGCAGCGGAATTGTCGTCAACGAATGCAGATAAAACAATTTCTATCGCTTCATTTGGGAGTAAAAGGCCCTGAAGCATGTTAAGATCCCAAGCAGGGAGGGTCAAAGGACTACGCACTGTCATGGGTGACACGCTTAACCAATCAGGGTCTGGACATCAAATGATATAGATGAGGACTAGTCTGCCGTGGCATTCGACAAGAACTTACGAATCGAATTCCCAGTCTCAACGGGTACGAATCGAAATGCACATGGAATCTGTTGTATAGTTTGAGCCACAGGTCGGATCAGAATACTGAATTCACTCACCTTTCCGTTGTTTTGGAAGGTGACTGAACGATCTACCTTTTTACGATAGCTGTAGACATATCTCAGGGAATGGGGACATCCATACACGACAAATGGACTAACGAGATCTGTCCAAAGTCTACAGTCGATGGGTGGACCTTTGCCTTCGACCTCTCTTGCCTTTCTTCCATTCCATGTAGCTGCCTGAAAAGATGCTTCGCCGTCGCTTGCAGTTCGCTCTTATCGTACGCGTCTACCTTATGTCGGAAGCGAGTTAGATCGACATATGGGCATGTAAAATTAACAATACCTCGACTACAAAGTCAGCAGACGCAGGCCGATGATCACTCATCGTAATTTCCGGATGACCAGCATATGAGATCTGCTGTACATGGGTGGTATGACCTGAATGAGCGTACAAAATCCGATCGGTCCAAGCAGGTTTACGCCTGATACAGGAAGGAATTGTTGAGTGCAAGATAGGTCAGAGTAATGAGACGTACTTGATGTCGTAGCCTAGATCATCGGTAAGTACACCTGAGCTGAAACGATACGTTCTATAACGGCCTTGGTTCAGCAAACAAGACTCGCTCCATAAGGGTAACTCACGGCAAATGTGATATCGGATGCTCCATGAACAGATGGAATGCCTTTTGATTCCGCATCGCGTTCTTGAGCTGGTCGTACTGCAACAACCTCTCGTACTTTTCCTTCCAGTGCTCGGCCGCTAGCATTGATCGAACATCGTAGTCAGGCAAGTCGATGCGATAGTTCAAGTCTACAACAACATCTGATTTAGAAGCCGGTCGAGCCGAGAGAGCAAGTGAAATACGAACCGCCCTAAAGCAAAGTTCAGATAAAGAATAAACAAATAAATTTGCTCCTTACCAACCAGAATAACGCATCACTTTCGTACACGTTATACCTCTCCAATACAGGTTGGGGAGCAGCGACTGCCGCGCTCGGCTGTGTATCAACACTGGCATTCCCTTTCTCGTCGATTATTGTTTCAGAAGTTGAGTTTATCGACTCCACAAACATCAATCTTCTCGAAAGATCCTGGAAATCTGCGTTCCTCTTGTCTACCATCTCGTCAAAAGCAGCTAGATGGGAACACACAAATGTGAGCGTCGTGGAGCCAGGTGAGGTGATGTCATTTTGAATCTTTGACGAAGGATCAAGCTTCAAGCTTCCTTCCGTTTGGAGCGCATTGAATGCTGGTGGAGTAAAAGATACTCGTATTGCTGTTCCACCTTTGTTACCCTAGATATCAAATATCGTCAGCATGCAAAATGTATGTACTACATGGTTATTGAGACCGCGACACACCATCACACCCATGATACCAACACCAGTCGCACACGTCATGACGTTTGAGAAGCAACTTTTCAACGACTTCTTGACGAGAATGACGATGAGCATGCCGACGAGCTGTTTTGATCCTAGCTGAGTAGATCAACACCAAATTTAGTCTTGCAATAGAGACTTCGAAGGTATGAAATGGAAGAACCTTCTCGTATAGATCGCGCTTCTCTCCGAGGGCGGCAAAGATAGCCATGCACCATGCATCTTCTCTTAGAGTACTCGTCGAGTAGAGTAACGCCTCGGTAGAGAGATCAAGCTCTTGGAATCCAAATACAAAGATGTCAGGATCCTCTGAATGTTCTGGATCAACTGCGAAGGTCGGTGGACCGTCGGAGGTGTCAGCTCGTAAGGTAGAGTTCGAGGTCTCGATTGAAGCGGAAACTGAGCTTGTATCTGTAACGAGTTAGGTTATAGTTGAAAATAGAAACAGGCATACTTACCGTTCACTACCTGTTCTATCGGGTTCTTCACGACTTCGCCCATCGACAGAGGCGAGATATCCTTCATTGGAGGCAGTGTCGGTTTATCTGACGCGTATGTTCCTCGTTGTCCAGTATCGTTATCGCCGCGAACCCAGGCAGCGAGATCTTGAGACGGCATTTTCCCATTTACATTGAAGGTACCAACTCGAATGCTGTCGCAGACACGTGTCAGAGTTAACAGGGCTTCAGATGACACGAGTAACACACTTGAGACGCGCACGCGCCTTCCTACAAGTCTCTCGAGCACGCTTTCTAACCCAGCTCTCCCTAATCATCAAGATATCATCGGCGTCATCACCAGGTATTCCTGCACTTGCAGAGGATAATCGGTCCTGTAAAGGTATTGATTCTGTACGAAGGTCCGGTGGTATCTTGGATACTAGGAGAGAATGTATGAGAATGGATACGAGCTTTGGGTCGAATACGGCGGTAGTCACAAGTGGGTAGATTGATGGAACGAGAGGTGTACGTTGCTAACCAGGAAAAGGTTTCTGGAAGTGCACCAGATGCGGATTGCTCTGAACGAGCATTAATCAGGTACCGATGCGATCCAAGTTCAGAAACGTAGCTACCTGAGACCTCCTTCAAACGTCTACACTCTGCCAATATTGTTCTCAACCCTTGAACGTCATATGTGAACAGATGCAGCACTTCATTGCTCTCTAGACCCGCTTTCACGGTGAGCTTGAGTCCTGTCGCCAAGATTTAAGAATTATTTCATCCTCAACGTCACCAAGGGTAATGAACTACCTGGAGCTGACGTGTCCAGCGATACAGATTGTGCTGATAAGTGAGAACGGGTTGGGGATTGTATTCCTTGCGTGATTCTCTTCACCTGGGCCATACTAATAGAAAAGTCACCATAGATTGGGAAAATGTGACGGATATCTAGTTCGTCCAAGTATCCATTTGCCGAATGCTTCTGCTTCAGTACAAAAACACTACGGGGAGGTATATTAATATCGTCTGACTCCTGAACAGTTCAATGTGATAGGCAAATGATAGAATTCGGAGAAAATGCCGAAGTGAAAGTCACAGAAAATTCTAGATACGCACCTTCCTTCTTCCAAGCCATTGGCTCCCTCTTGGTGAGTCACAACTGCTAGTATTCGTTTATTCCGTAAATCTTGCAGTATGTTCTCGAAATCTTCATCATTCTCATCGGCCGAAGTGGGGGATTCGGGGATCGCAAAGACTTCAAGAATAGAGATGATTCTATCAGAATCCCTGAGAAGAAGCCTGAGGGCAGATTCATACTCTGCCATGGAGGTCGAGAGGGGGTTCCTTGGACAGGGCTGTTGTCGAGCACATCGTTACATGTCAACGCACGGACCATCTCTCACGTGATCATGACGCATAGTGTGTCACACGATGTGACACCGATGTTACCACGGAGATTTCCGTTCCAGGCATTTCCCCGGACCTTCGAAAGTGTGGGGTAAACTGAATACTGCCGAGTCCCGACACCGCTTCGTTTTATGCGGTCTAGGCAACCAGGCTGTTGTAAGATGGGCCTAGTGCAAGAGGCTATAAAGGTCCTTTCAAGGCCTTTTACTGTACAAGAAATCCCTCTAGAAACCATCAAAAAGAACTCGTTTACCACGTCGAAAGGTCGAGAATCCGGGAAATGATAAAGGGCGGCGAACTTTCTTTCACAATCCGCGTCACGCGATGACCACATTCCATTCAGGGGTGGCGTAAACCTAGACCATATAAATACGGGCTCAGCATCCAGGTCACACTCCACTCGCACGTCTTGACTCCATCTCGCATAGTTCAGCAAATCAGTCTTCTTCATCTCTTTCTACTACCTTCCTCATCATGACACGTACCGAGCGCGCTGCTTACCCTCGTGCCGTTATGAGGGACCGCTCCCTCTCGCGATCTGGTCTTGAGAAGGGTATCCGCAAGGAAGGTGGCGGAGCACATAATTGGGGTCGTCTCGAGGATGAGCTCGAGCTCGAGTACGCTGCCCTAGACGATGAGCAGCTTGAACTCGAGGAAGAAAGGGTTACCAGCCCATCAGGCAGCTCAGCAAGCGCCGATAGTGGTATGTTGGTTGTTATTGCTGCCAACTCGCAATCATACTAAATCATGTCTCACATTTAGGGCTCGAGAAAACTGCCCCATTGAGCCCAAACTCTTCCATGTCCGAAGCGGAAATTGAGGCCGCGAAGCAGTTTAGGAAGAATGCACTCAAGAAGGGACAAGGTCAGCAGATCAAATGGTGACACACTGCTCATAACGACTAACGCCGCTTACAGTTGATCTTGCTGCCATCGCTCGTACCTCCAATGCTGTGTCCTCTTCTCCCCCAAAGGTTACCCCCGTCTCCGATACCAGTGTATGTTTCTATTCATCCCTTCTCTGCATCGTGCTGACGGCCTATCCAGTCCAACGCTAGCGCCTAAATTAAATACAATAATCTAACACCAACATTGTACTAGTATCATCACTTGGTAAAACTGATGTATTGCTCGATTCCTGTTGTCTAATCAAGTCGTTTTTCTTGCTCAATGTGATATCCTCTGATGGTTGTGTGTATCGAAGTTCGATCGCTGCCGCAGCAGACCAGAGCAAACCTAGTTCGGGGTAAGAAGACTACAAAGAAGTATGTATGTAGGCTTGGTAGGGTAATTTATTACCCACTCTGAATACTCGGCCGTTCTTAGAGCACCTTCCTAATCCAATCCATCTTGATTGGTGGTATATGGGTAATATGTCCGCTTTCCTTCTTCACATACACCATGTAGATCACTGCACCTGTCGAAACGCTCGCAAATGAAACCGTCGCTGCCCACCGGAACTGCGACGGTTGGTACAGAACCATCGTCAAGAGATATCTGTACAATTTTCGATCAGGCCAACGTTAACAGAGAAGAATGATCAACGGACTTGCATAGGTCGGCGATGTTCTGCATCGTGAACTGTAGCGCAGTGAGGGTATTTCGCCTTGGATGTGCAGTTAGAGCAGTTTGCAGCTGCTTAGTTTGGATTAGGTCGAATGCCCAGAGACCGATCCGACTTAGTGCCATCCCTAAATATCTACTGAAAGCTTCGGACTATGGCAAAAAATCGTTCAATACGTACCGCCAAACAAAAGAATAGCACCCAAGACCCCGAGGGATGAGCCACTCCGCGGTGGTGTTGGGTCATTTGGGGAGAAGGCGTAGAATGATACGATTACTGGAATAAGCGTGAAAACCATTGACCTAAACAGACTACATTAAGACAGGTAGTGCGGCTGAGAAGGAAAGCTAAATACCAGATGCTCCAGTTTCCCGCACGAACAGAACCGATCTTTTGCTCAAGAGGCGAGGCAATCGCAGTTCCTAAGAGACCGGTGATAACACAGAGGCCCCGCATCTCTGCAATGAAATCGTCGGAAAACGATAAGGTTTTGAGGTATCCGACCATAATGCCGTCGAATCTGGTAGAAAACGTTTTCAGTGCAATGTCCATCTAGTGGACGAGGAACGACCTACGAGAGAACAGTGAGATAGAGCAAGGAAATAGAAAGCGAGGAAAAGAACACCGGAAGGTGAACAAGCTCTCTCCAATCACGCAAGCTCAACAAGTCCTCCAAATCTCGACTAACGCGGCTGGCAAGTGAACCTTGCGAAAGCGGCGACGTAGCCGAAGCGTCGTTCCCTCGTACCGTTCGCAACCTTCGCTCGGCATTCTTCCTCTCTTGTTCTTCAGCCAATTGTGGGAACCGCTTGTACACCACCCCAATCCAGTATAGCTCGAATACCATCGTAATGAGTGCCACCAGTCCGAGTACCACGATAGACTGCACGCCTTTGTCCGATTTATCTAACTTGACAGTCAAAAACGACACGAACAACGGCGCACAGAGCTTGCACATGAGATTGATCTGGCGAAGATACATGTTTAATTTCGCCAACTTCCTAGATAAATCCGGTCCTTGGGAGATACATGTAGCCCAATCTCTTTCAACCGCGATTGATATGCAGATGTTGGAGAGATGGATAACGCAACCGGAAAGAACGAGGATAATGAACAGAGGTGATAGGACGGGATTTGATTCGAGTGTCAGAGTTCGAGGTTGAATGAAACCCATAGAAGGAGGAGTAGAGGAGAGCATGAATACGAAGGAAGTGTATGCCACGACGGTTGATAGTTTTTGTATCACGATACCTGCTCGGACGAGGTGGAGTTTCTCATAGCGGTCGACTAGCGAGCCCATCCACCGAGATAGGGCAATTCCAGAGACTGCAGTGGTTATGATGTGAGCTTCGATGCATGTTTTCCGAGATCAGAAAGGTATGTACATGTCATAGAAAAGCCGAGTATGGAAGACGGTAGCAGAGTAGTCTTGAAGTAGATGATGAGGTACAGGTAGAGTGCGAATTCGGCGGTCCTATCGCCCCAAGCACTGGGTTGAATAGAAGGATTATTAGAAGGAAACCCCTGGAGACAATTGTTAGGAATACACACCTGGACAGATGCTGAATGAGAAGACATCGCAATCCTATCGGGTCAAATCTGTTCCGCGAGTCTAAGCCTGACTCCCTCGAAAGAAGAGGTTCTTCTTCATCATTAATGCGTGCAGAGGGACTAGTCGTTTCATCCATAGGTGGTATGGCTATGAATATGCAACTTGAAAAGGTAGCTCATCGTCGTACGATGGGAGACGCCTCCAAAATCACCAAGTTTACCACGGGCCAGTCTGCTTCTTGGTCCTCAACGTTAACTAGAACCGCAACGGTCACGACCACTGCTCACTAGTCAGGAATGGGTCGGAGTTAACCCCCGACAGGAACGAGTTCATGACATCAAGGATAGGCATGACTGAGTTGAATTGAAGTAGGTTTATGTACTATACAAACTTGAGGACTAATCTATAGTAGACTCAGAGTAGAATCTGTTTGCCACCCCAGCTCGCTGTACCCACAAATAAGTTCTAGCCTCGTCAAATTGCATTGCACCAATCTTCTCGGTCTCGAACACCTGCCATTTGGTGTATGCACATACAACCACCTGCAACTACGTCTTCGAGAATATGCAGCTTCTGGTTTGCTTTACCTCAAGCTATGCAGAGCGATGAATTACAGCGATGTCGGGTGCATTCCTGAACTCTTCCCGTTCCTTAGTACCGGATTATTTTCTGCTACAGGAAAACATAAGTACGCGGTCCGTATGACAAGGTTCCTCACTGACCTGAAACATGTCTATCCTTCTCGACTTTGTGATGTTGTCTTGTGGAATTGGCTTTATAACGATAAAGGCCATCTGGATGGTTTCCGCATGTTCGATTGGCTACAGGAATAGAACAACCCCTACACCGAAGTAAGAAACGCGAGATTCTGGAAAACCACGCAGCCTATGCTTACCTTCCAAGGCCACCTCCCCAGGTGAAGGTGTCAACTGCATTCTCGAACGTTCGCCACTCCTGGAAGTCAACGCAGCGGCCAACCTCACTCGCCGTACCATTGACTATTCAAACCTGGCAATGGGCCCTGCACTTCGCAAGTTAAGGGAACACATCTCAAAAACTAAAGATGATGTCTTCCAAGCTGGATGAACCACCAGCGTGACAAATTCCTTGCGAAGGTGGGGCTTGAAAGCTTGAGAGTTTGCATCAAAAAAGTGCCATATCGGGCTGGAGATAATCTAGAACATGATGATACTACTAATGATTGGTTAGTGAGGTGACCAAAGATATATGGGGGTTGAGTAATGATAACATACCATAGAATCCATCACTGCATGTTAGAAGTAGCCTGCCTGGTACAGGAGTCCACTTCGGACAGTTCCGACTCGAGCCTGACACAAATGTAAGTGAGTGCATCTCTAGATAGTTTTGAACTCACAATGATGTCTTTCCCGATGACATCGTCCACACTATGTCCACATATTACTGGCCAGCATGATTGCCTTGAAGGTGAACCCGCTGAAGCTGAACTTGAAGGTAACGGGGGCAGCTGACATGATGTTGTTAGTCGGTTGGGCTGATTTTCCAGGTTTCCCGCACATTCTCGCAAGAGGAAGGATTTCGCTGATAGTCTTCGATGCTCTTGGGCCATAAAGGTCCGAATAGAACCAGCTGATGTGTTTCCAAAAGGCGTTCATATCCTTCAGCTTCGCGTAGCATGTCGGGTCCACCATCCGGTCTAATAAATCGGTCGCCCACTACACCTGCGGTCCCAATGTTCCGCTTCCATTCATATCCAACTTCTTCTCTTTCCACAATTCCCTCCTGAACCCAACCAATGCTTCCCTCAGCTCTCCGCCTCGTGCACCTCTGACGACATTCTTTGAGTTGAAGGTGCGTGGCTTCATTTACTTGTCGAATTCTTCATCTGTCCCGAGGGGCCAGTAATCTGGGTTACGTACATCGCAGCAATGAGCCATAGGCTTATTTCTTGCTTCGCAGCGGATGCAAAAGGGTTTGTTGACTAGGAAAGGTTTGAGTAACAGACGGCAGTGGAAAGGAAGAGCCATACCCAGAGCAACGTGAAAGCGAGTCAACGCGACACGTCGATGGCACTTTTCAACACGACACTTGGCATTGTTATGTCGAACATTGCATCGGATAGCGTGGCCAATGCAGCGTGAATGAGAATACGTCTACACGCAGAGGTCCCGATCATGCCGACCAGAGTATACACATCGCGAAAAGTCGTTCCTCGTTGGTCAATGGTGTGGGCTTCATCGAACGTCAAGGCGATGACATTCCGCATGAAATTCCGGTTCGTTAGGATGGCTTGGAAGTTCATCGTCAGGTGTACTAAACTCTCGTCCAAGCACGCATATGTGCTCTTCCTGTGTTTCGATGTGTCCATCGCCACAGTTTGAGGAGTACCATGGAGGTTCTGGGGGGTTTTGGCTCCAAGGAAGGAAGGAGTCATGGTCGTGTGAAGAGGCTGGCAGAGGTGGGTAGTCGGGAAAGGATGTATGTGAGCGAGTATTTGTGGAAAGAGGATCTCGGTCTGTAGGTACTATTCCAGTGATAGTTGAAGGTATGTGAAGGGTCAAAAGGATCGGAATGGGCATTCTTGTGTCCATACTGGACAGAGTCGAATTGAGATCGTGTTAAAGAAGGATGAATGTCGGCGAGACCACACTGGAAAATGAGATATATCGATTTTGCTCTCTTCCCCTACTTCAGGAGCAGGAGAGCAACTTGAACGAGACTGAAGAGGCGATGAAAACGGTCTCAATCTCCAAGAAGACGATCCTTGTGATGATGATGAAGGGGTATCTCCATGGTGGAGTGAAGGTGCACCTTGGTTGGTACCAGTCGCTGGGTTCTCTATGGTCTGGCCAACGTCACTCGAGGATAATCCCCCAAGTACGACGGTTCGATAGAGGCGTATGAAGGTTTTCTCCTGCTGATACTGACAGTGAGGATATCGACAATATTCGAAGTCGGTATGATATGTTATAATCTTCATGGCTGTTGGGTATCGCGAGAGAAGGATGGCGGTGGGTCATTCGGATCTGGAGACCAAAGGCGCCGAGGACTGTCTAAATGACGAGGAGAGTACATTGCTCGTCGTCTGGGGCGTTTTTGAGTGGATTGTTGTCGTCGTTGCCATCGTCGTGGTTGTTGATACTACAAATGAAGAGCTGCGGCGCTCCAGTGATCCGAGTAGCAGGGCGGCCTCCTTGGATGCCGAATAATATTGTTTGAACTTTTCGAAAATGAATCACAGCTAAATTTGTGAGAGGAGGATACCCATACCTTGTCTATTCCATGTAGTTTGGCGTTCCCTACGTTAGTACACTGGCGTCTCAGCGCAGGGCATGCATATGGGGGAAGGAATGTTGCAATTGGTCAGAGTCAGGCAAATCTAAAGCGAACACGGAACGTAAGCGAGATGAGGCTGTGCTTTTTTTCGTGGGAGAAATACCTGGATAGATGGCTTCACTCGGCTCACCATAAAGAACGAGTCTCATTAACATTCGAACTCGTAAAGTAACTACTACCCAAGCTCATTCAAGTGAAATGATTGTATAGCTGAATAGCATTTCTCGGGTTTGCCTAATAAAAAGATATGTTTTGTATCGGTGAAGCTGATATACGTTGGAATATAAACCTGGCCATCTCAAGAACTCAGAAACAGAACCGGAGGACCCAACCTTCCTCTCACGGCTACGAGTTCTGCCCGTTACACTTAATCTTGGTGACAGGAGAGGCAACAGGATAAACGGAAAAATAGTCAAGATTCAACAGTCGCGATGTTGACTCAGGATTCAAAGCGCGTCGCGACACCCAGAACCGCTGTAGGCCGCCGCCCTTTCAACATCATCTTGCGGCATCTTGCTTCATCGAGCTTACCTATTTTTCAATCTAGAGTGGCCGAATATCCGGTAACATTTGAAGACAATTGAAACGTTGAAGACCCATATATGGCTTACTCCCATGCGATTGCCGGCGCTGGCGCCCAAGATGTAAAGTTAGCTTGACAATGCCTGTTTCCTTCCTTCCTGAGTAAGCGTCTGTAAGCATCTATCGCTATTGTGCTAGTCTCCCCTCGACAGACTCAATCAATGACTCACCAATGATTAGACTATTGCAGAATCTCTTTTATTTATTAACCACGACCAGAACACGACCCATCTCAAAGCTACAGAACATCCAGGATCATGTCGACATTCAAATCATTTGCTCTGGTCGGTGCCAACGGTCACATTGGCAAACACGTCTTAAAGGCGTTTCAAGCCATTGGCATCAATCCACTCATCCTCAGTCGCAAGTCTTCCAACTCTGCCGACTCTCTTCCTTCTTCCTTGCCCGTCGCGAAAGTTGACCTCGACAACGTCGATGAAGTCGCTCAGGCACTCGAGCAGCACGGAATCGAAGTTGTTGTGTCAGCAATTGCTAGCACTGCTCTCGGTGGAACTCAGCAATATCTTGCAGATGCCTCCAAGAAAGCCGGCGTGAAGTTGTTTGTTCCTTCAGAGTTTGGTATGCCTACCGAAGGTATTAGTCGTGCTCCCGGTGCCAACCCTCAGTCACCTGTTACGCAGAAGGATCAGTTTGCAGGTATGTCCAAAGTTTGCATGATACATACCCACAGCTTATCGAGGAAGCAGAGTATCTCAAGTCAATTGGTTTGCCCTGGGCAAGGTTCTTCGTGAGTTGTACTCTACCCAGCATGAGAAGAGTGGTTGCTTATATTACCCCACACCAGACTGGACTTTTTGCTGGCTTTGCACCCTGGATTGGTGCAGTCGAGGAGAACGGGAAATTCAACATCGAGAAAGGAAAGGGCAGCACTGAACTTACTACTATCACGCACGAGGATGACATTGGAGGTGCGATCCCCAGGTCGTCGATAATGGATCTCGTACTAACTCATGCCTAGGATTTGTTGCGCACGTCTTGACTACTTTGCCGCCAAAGGAGTTGGAATATAGAGCTTTCCGTATCGCAGGAGAGAACATTTCACTGGAAGCTGTTGGGAAACGACTTAACAAGGAGATTGAATACGTCGACGTGATACCAGGTTCAGGGCTCTTAGCCGAGATCCGAAAGGTCCTTCTCTCCCTCGGTTACGCGGGCCGTGCTTTGACGAGCTGGGACCCTGCAACCAACTCCCGAAGGCAAGGGCCGCAGGCCAATGACAACCACCTCTGGGCAGGACACGAATGGAAGAATTTGTAACTTGTATGGTGAAAAAAACGTATATTCTGCGAATGTGTAGTATTACAGATGTTCAATCACCTCGAATGTTGGGAAACACGATCCATATCGACAAAAACGCACTTGTGGCAGGGTTCCTGGAGCTCGATTGGGTGATGGATTGACTTTGACAGAAAACTTCTACATTCTAGGCGATAGCCAAAACGGAGGATAAAAGTAAGTAAGTACTTCTGTACGACAAAACAGAGTTACTGCGGAGGATGTTCATTAACGCTAGTGACGTTTCTGCAATATCCAGGTACAGACGGTTGTCAAACGCCACGGTAGGCCACGCCCATTCAGGACGTGGAATCGGAGATGATCTGGGTCTCCTCAAATTTGATGCTGTTCTCTCATCTCCCTCGCAAACCGTTCCGTCTCAATACTACTTCCAGTGCAGATTAATGTGATATCGATTATATATCCTGGCAAGGTACTCCCATCAACGTCAATGTCAATTGCGCGCGTTTAGCACATGCAATCATACAGCTTCATACAGCTAGGTTTGCTATGCATTGATGCACAAGGCCTTGAAAGCTGTAGAGGTTTTCAAGGTAAGTAGAATGCTGTAGAATGCCAAACGTTGGCATCTCAGGGCATCTCACCTAATTTGGCAGCTCAGATTTGCCGAACAGGCCCCGGGGCGACAAGCGACTAGTAGCCAGCGCAGCACCGACATGCATACGGTAGGCTCAATCCTGCTCCAAGTCGTTCGCAATAGTCACGGTAGATAGAAACAGAAAAGTCGTTTGTAGGGTATAAAATCAGTTCTTTACGCAGAAAGTACCAAAGTAGGCTGTAAAGCTTACAGAATGGAGTGGTATTGAGGGTGGGGGTTACCGCAGTGGCACGCGTTGCCCCTGATTTTTCTCGCAGCAGCTGAGCCTGTTCCTGATCTTTCCTGATACTTTCGAAGCCTCACCTGCGTCACACGCTAGACTTTTAGCCGCGTTGAAAGCTGTTGAAAGCGACATTTGTGTTGTACATGACTCGGAGGAGGTTTCCCTCATTTTTTGTCTCCATGGATTTAACGTAAGAGCTGTGGGAACGGGCACGTGGTGACGTGTCTCGCTCTCAGATTCGTCTTTGGCAATGGCATCTCGTTGCACATAAAATACCAACAATTCACCCAAGATTCACTATCAACGATGCGAAGACCTTGCCAAGTTTTACATGGTTTCGCCGGGACCAGGTCAAAAGACATCTTCAGCCTTCGACAACCCTTCCTGACACAGCCAAAACTTCCGTACGTCCTCACGGTGATAACCATCCCGCAGTAGAACAAATCGCTAAGGAGGCTATATCATTACCAGTTGAAGTCTCATTGTATGTCACAGTTTTCTCTCAACCTTATCGGCCCTCAAGGCCTCACTCTTCATGTCCAGTTTATTTTGGCGGCAATTCAAGGCTCTATCCTTGAAGAACTGGATTGTATTATCCCAACACTACTTTCTGAACAGTTTTCGATGTGTTATTCTTCCTATTGCACTCGGAGTGTTCTTTGCAGTCGCTCAGCGCTTTTTTGCAGATCCGAATAATGTACGTGACTGGTCGCCTCTCTCACAGTGCCCAAGGCCTCACGACTGATCGCCTGTCTAAAAGAATGGCATAGGTTTACCGATTGCGGTCTATCCACTTCACGAGCACTTTGACGGGACATTATCCCTGCTGTGGGTGGACGCTACGACAGGAAACAGCTCTCCGTCTCCTAGCGATATCATCACTCGTGTCACACAGAACTTTTCCCCGTATCAGAAAGCCGCTGTCAAACAGGTGGAACATGTAGACCAAGTCGCACAACTCTGCCCCTCGAATTTCAACGGATTTTCGGAGTGTTTTGCGGGAGTTATCTTCTATGATATTCCGTCCGAAGGAAGCGCACCAGTCAATTACACCATTCGGGCAGATCCAGGACTACTCAAAGTCGATGTGATCAATCATCTCAGTGCTTTCGAGACTCGGATATTACCTCTACAATGGGCAATAGATCAGGTACTTTTCATAGCACCACTCAGATACATATTGATTTACTCATACTGACAGGCCATTATCCTTGCACAAACGGGCATCGAGTTTCCTGCGCCTTTGGAATGGCCATTCACTCACGACACTAACGAAGCACAAGCAACGGATCTGCGCCTCAGTACGTGTTCAATGGACTGGGCGGAATCACCATCTTACAAGAGATTTTCTAGACTACGTGCACGGCATTTCGGATTTGCTCGCGGTACTTCTGTGAGTGGCATCGTTATCTTTGGACGATCCAACTGACGTGCTCCTAGATTTATTGCCTATATCGGTATTGTCTATCACCTTCCAGGTGCCGTGACAGCTGAACGTGCCAATCTATTGACCTCTCACATGAAAGCCATGGGTCTACTCGAATCCGCCAGAATCGTGTATGTCATTTTTTTGTCCCAATGTAGAACCTGTCCTGAAGACATTTAGATCCTGGCATGTGAGCTTGTCGTTGGCATACATTCCCGCTTGGACCATTGTTTCAATTATATGGCATTATCGTATCTTCACCGAGACCCCCGCAGGGCTGGTATTCATTATCCATATCATATTCGGTCTCGTACTCGCCAGCTATTCTTTCTTTACCTCTGCACCTTTCGGAAAGAGCCCTCAGTTAGCCGCCGTTACTTCCACTCTATGCTCCTTCGTGTTAGCAATCATCGGGCTGGTGTTCAAGGCGGATACTGCCGGTGCTGTCGTCTTCTCGCTTTTCTTTCCTCCGTCCTGGTACATCTTCGCGATTCGTGCGATATGTGGATGGGAGCTGCATCAGCAAACACCACAGGTGCTGGAGAAGGATCCTTCATTTGGGCTAATGCTATTGCCGCTGCTGATCATCGGAATTGTAAGCTTTCAATGTTTCACAGCCTCTATACAGGTATAAAACACTAACATGCTTCGCAGCTCAATATCTTTTTGTGGCCCTGGCTAGGATGCCTACTTGAAAACGTTCTGTACGGTGCTCGAACTCCAAGAAAGATGAAATCCTCGTCTCAGGCAGCAACGACCGAGGACGCGAATGTACCACCTGATGTCGCAATATCCATTCGGAATCTCAAGAAGACATTCAGGACTTCTTTCTTCTCAAAGTCGAAGTCTATCACGGCAGTTGAAGATCTTAGTCTCGACATACCGAAGAACGGAATCTTTGTTTTGCTGGGGTCTAATGGGTTGGTTGAATCGCTCCCTATATCATAAGAAATCCTGATAGTGATATCACTTCACAGCGCGGGAAAGTCCACTATACTCTCAATTCTTGCGAATTTGATCGGTCGAACGGATGGAGCCATTCAATTTGAGACCGAACATGGAGGTAACATGTTAGATCGACCGTTCCGTGGAACGTTGGGAATAGTACCTCAGAAGAACGTTCTTTTCCCTGATCTTTCGTGCTACCAGACCCTTCGCGTGTGAGTGTCAACCAACGTTGTTTTTCGCATCCTGTATCAATCGTGTTTTCTAGATGGCAAGCGATCAAATGGTCAAAGCACTCCAATACAGATGAAGATCTTCGTCAGCTTCTACGCGACTGTGATCTTGGAGCCAAAATGTATCACCATGCGGATGTGCTTTCGGGTGGGCAAAAGCGGAAGTTGCAGCTAGCCATTGGGCTTGTAGGAGGTTCTAAAGGTGTGTAAAACGTCACACATTCAAAAAATTAAGCCCTAATTCTTCTCGTTAGTGCTACTTGTAGATGAGGTATGCTGGATTCCTTACTTGCAGGAAACCACTATAACTAGCCTATAATAGTGTACATCTGGCGTAGATCCCTTGTCGAGGCGTGCAATTTGGCGCACACTCAATGCTGCTCGGCAGGAGCGTACCATAGTGCTTACGACACACGTGCGTATTTTTCAATCCGGGTCGCATGCCACTATCTCACACATTTCCCTCAGTTTCTAGACGAAGCCGATCTTCTCGCGGATAACATTGCGATACTAGCTGCCCCTGGCAAGTTGGTCGCTCAGGGAACACCAGTCGCCCTCAAGCGAAATCATGGGGAAGGTTACACCATTCAAGTCACCTTCGATACCGATGTCTTTGGCAAGGAACAGTCCTCGCAGTCACCTACCCTTCTCCTTCAGCAGATACGTTCTCATGCAAAGGAGGCAACGATGACGATAGTCTCCCCATGCCAGGCATTGTATCACTTGAAGTCTGATGACCATGTTGTTACAGAGGGGGCTCTGGAAACCCTCGAAGAACACTTTGGGAGGTTCAACGTCTCTTCTTGGGACATTCTTTCGACGTCGATTGAAGACATATTTTTGGACTTGATGAAGAAACATGACCCTAGATCAAAATTCCTTTCCGCTAGTAGCGTGGAGTCATTCTCAGAAGAATTAGCTCCAGAGGACCCCTTCAAAATCGCCAAGCCGCTTGATCTAACACCAGGAAGGACAGTCTCCCCAACAGAACAAGCCCTCACCATATTCTATAAACGACTCCTCATCTCACGGCGTAGTTGGCTAGTGCCTCTCCTTTCGATTCTTGTTGCAGTGGCTGGTTCGACCATCCCTCTCGTTTTCTTCAACGACAGTGAACCAACGCCTTGCTCCAGCACACAATTGGAGGACAACTCGTACACTATACGGCTATTCCTTCCACTATATGGCATGGTCTATCCAGTACAAAGCGCCCCATTCATATACCCACTAGAGAGTCCACCGGGTTTACTTTCTACATTCAATAACTTCTCGGAAAAATGGGATGGACCTTCAGCAGACTACTGGAAGCGGTACAGTACTTCCATAAATGCGACGTCTGTGCCAGATAACACCACTTTCGTGGAGCGGATACAACAAGATTACAAACAACTGCAGGTTGGAGGAATATCGGTGGATTTGGACTCAGGAGTTTCGTTGGTTGCTTGGCATGCTCAGTCTCCAGGTGATCTCGGTCCTGTCATGCTCAACCTCGCGTCGAACGTGTTGTATAACCACGCTCTCAATATGTCTGGGAACGGTGCTCGGGTGCCGGCTGTCATCACAGCTGGATATTCAGCATTTACTTGGGGACAATCTGTGAACTTGATCTCACTATTCATTGCATTAAAATGGTTGACATTCTTTGGAGCAGCCATGGTAGGTGTATTATCCATCTAAAGCATATCGTTTTCATGTTCACGTGAATTTCAGGCTGTTTATCCCGCCTTCTATGCAATCTATGTGTCAAAGGAACGGAGATCCTCTGTGCAAGGTGAGTGTCAGATACTCGACAATTTTCTGAGTTTTAACCACTCAATTATATAGCCATGCAGTTCTCCAATGGTCTCACAAACCCAGCCGGTCTTTGGGCGGGACATCTCATGTTCGATCTAATCTTCATTATTTTGGCATCAACCATTATTGCTGCAGTTTTTGGATCCGTGGCGTCGCAGCTCTATGGCGTCGGTTTACTAGTAAGTGTGTATTTTTCCTTATCCTGTGCGCATACTTATTCTATGTCCAGTGGTTGGTGATGGTGTTGTACGGAATTGCTGCCACCCTGTTCGCTTACTGTGTGACTCTATTTGTCTCTTCCCCGCTTGCTGCCTTTGCTACCGTTGCTGGATATGAGGTTCTGATGTTCGGTGTACGTGAAACACTTTTGGGAAATCCACAAGCTCTGATGCCTCCTAGTTATACATCACGGGCTACATACTCACGCTCACGTATGCGAAGTCCTCCAAGGCTGACAGTATCATGAATACTTTTCATTTCACTATCTCATTGCTATCCCCTATTGCCAGTCTGGTAAGGCGATATTCATCTTGATGGCCGCCGTTCGTTCATCGCTTTCTCCTAGATTCGCGCCGGTTTTGTATCTTCCAACGCCTTTTCGTTGCTTTGCAAAGGGGATGAAATAAGTCTTTCCATCATGGGCGATATCATGAGATTTGGTGGTCCTATCTTGTATCTTATCCTCTGGTCGGTTATCCTTTTCGGCGTGTTGGTCCGCTACGATTCGGGTTCCATTCGCCCTTTCTGGAAGCGAAGAGGCAAGGGCGAATTATCGGAAAAGCAATGGTCGACTGGGGATCTTCTCCAGGTCCATAGAGTTACAAAAACCTTTGGTTCGGACAAAGCAGTCGACAATGTTACGTTCGATGTTGCCGCGAACAGGATATTTGGTTTACTTGGTCCTAATGGGGGTGGTGCGTTTTGCTTGATTTGATTATGCCAGGATACCAGCTGAGTTTCTCTCGCAGGCAAGACCACAACCTTCAACATGATCCGTATGTATACTTCCCATCGCAATGAATACGAATACTAAGGATTGTCATTCAGGCGGTGATATAATGCCGGACTCGGGCGAAATTCTGGTCAACATCAGGAAGCTTACGGCCTCCTCTTTTTCGGCCCGTAGACGACCCGTAGGCGACCCGGGACGGCCTTTGGTGACGGGTCACGGGCTAGACCCTCTTTTACCGAATGCCGTCCTCTCGGCAACGCTCGGCAGTGCCCAGCAAAAGGCCTAAAAGGCCGAATGCGCCGGGCTAGGTCCACTTTTCTGAAAGGTCGGGTTGACCATGCTTATTCCCTCAAGGCTGCTGATCAATTCTATCCATAGAGTCTTCTTATATAAGGTGCATTATATGCTTTTATGCCGTCTGGAGGCCATACTTCAACTCACAAACATACTTCGATAGTGATTTATATATCTGAGAGACCGTGGGAATCTGGATGTACACATCTCAAAAAAAAGCACGCCGGAGCCGGGCATTGCATCAGAACACTATACAAAGACAGATTTTGCTACTAGCTATGTCTGGATAGCTCTAAGTAGTCAGGATGCACCATATATTATGCTGCTTGGAATCGGCATTTCAAACCATTGACCAAAGGTCGAAATGCCGTAAAATGCCGAAAGGTAATTTGTCATACTCCTGATGAACGGGACCAGTGTTATCAGGCATACGAAGACGGCCAGGGCTTCGCTGAGTGTCTGCCCTCAATTCACGGCCATCGATTCTCAGCTTTCCGTGTGGGAGCACCTCGTTGTCTATGGCAGACTCAAGGGGTTGCCCAAAGGGGAAATTTTGGACCGAAATATTGACGTCATTCTCAAAGCGACTTCTCTGGGCCAATACCGTGACCGATTTGCCAACAAGCTTTCTGGGGGAAATCAAAGAACACTGTCGTTGGCAATTGCTTTAATTGGTGAGTACTCGAGAGTGTTGTACACTGGGCAATTCTTACAAGATCACTAGGGAATCCGTTGGTTTTGTTGATCGACGAGTTCTCGACAGGCATCGACGCCAGAATGAAACGTGAGATGTGGAATACTCTGCGAAATGTAGCCCCTGGGAAAGCCATCGTCATTACTACTCGTTCGTAGTCTTTCTTCCAACGTTAATCTCACGCTCACTTGTTGGATAGATTCAATGGAAGAAGTATCCGCTCTTGCCACGGATGTCGGGATACTCGCAAAGAAACTGTTAGGTGTGTGATTCTCTGATCATGCATTGCTATCTCGCCTGAACAGTTATACAGCAACGGGTACACCACAGGCTCTTTCAGAGCGTTACGCCACCTACGAAGTTCACTTCGCCTGTCGGAGTCGTGAAGGGGTGGCGAAGGCACAAGCTTTGATGGCCAAGGTTCCCGGAGCTCGATTGGCTGACGATGTCGCGACGCGCTTCGAAGTACCGATTCGAAAAGGTGCCGACGGTGACGGTCTGACTTTGGCGGAACTCTTCCGCGTTTTAGGCGACAGTGAAGACCTCACCGAACACACAGTGGAGAAAGCAGGGCTTGAGAGTATATTTATGAAGGTCATTAGAGAGAACCGGGTCGCTGAGGAAGATGTTCGTCGACGCAAGTGGCGTCTTTGCTGATATGGACTTCGTCAAGGTACATCACCATTGTTTCTTTATCTGGACTGTGGAAGATGTGTCAGTGCGCGAATGTAGAAAGTCTGCAAATTGACGTGATCGCTAACAGTGATATTCATCTGACTCGATGCAAGCTCAAGGGTGTGTACCTCGTGTTGACTCTTACATGGTCGAACAAGCCCAGTAGAGTACACTTCCAGGTTGGTAGTGCAAGTGCGTGGGGCTGATACAAATCTATTGACACCAAATGTAGTTTCGTCTCGCTGCGCCCGTGCGCAGTACTGAATACTGAGTGTTGAACGCGCTGCGTCGGGTAATCAGTGGGGTTACCCGCCGTGTCAATTTATTTGCACCTTGATTTGTTACCATGCTGTGCAGGGACACTGTTCATACATATTCTACGACTGGCCTTGATAGGCCTTGATGCTCCCCAATGGTCGTCCTCTCTGATCAAAAGACGACCTCGTCCGCCAACGCTGGTCGGACCATAATTCCTTCTCGACCACCTACCGATGAAGTTTCCGACACGCTTCCCGCCTACACTCCGAGTTCGGTGACAGTCGATCCACTCCTTCTCATTGCCATCGTATTCTCCATGTCACTCTGTATTGCCGCCTTTATCCTATCTCTGTTCGATGGAGGGAGTGCTTCGGTATACCTAAACTTGTTCTCGCCGATACCGATCCTCTTTCATCACGTACTTCTGACAATGGATGAACTCAAAATACACCACAGTCACCTTTTCATGGGTCAAGGCAAACTCTTTACAGAGCGACATGACCTTTCCAGATGGCTATTTTACAATAGCCTGTTCACTGCATTTGGCAGTATCATTGCTTTCACGCAGTGTCGGGATCGGTGGAGTTGGAGAGGAACAGTGTTTGCGCAGGGCATAGTACAACTGGTTCATGTGGTGATCCTCTGGTACATACTATGGAGGGCCTACGCTATGCGAAGTGCCATGCATAGCATACCTATCACTGTGAGTATTCGGTTTCGTCCTGACTGACGACTAATTTCACCAAACTTCTGCAGCTTCCAAATGGCAGTTCTATGACTATCAGATTCACTGGAATCTCTTGGAAACCGCTATTCAATGAATCTTTTCCGCTCTCCCCGTGGATGATGTTACATTCCCTGGAAGTGGCGGTCATCATTTTCATACTGGCCGTCAACCACGATTCGTGGCACAAATGCCACCCTGTCAACATTATTGCATCAGTACTTACCATCTTCCACCACCTTACCCTCGCGCTCGTCTTCCTCGACAAACAACCACCCCTAGGCCAGTCGACGGCCAATGTGGTGCCACGGCCTTTACTTCCCTTTATTCGACGTCGAGCACGAGGCGAACCTTACGATTCCCAAACCGGCTTCATCATCATCATGTCGCTGTTACAGCTCCTTGCCATGTCTATCGCAGGCGCTGTGCTGGCGGGCGAACTCGCATCTACGTCTGGTAATGCCCTTGCAATGACACTCTTCCAGACACTGCAGTGCATTCTGTTCGGGGTGCTCATCCTCGGAGTATTGGCCAAATCTGATTGGCACTGGCAGGGACCGGAAGCGGGAGAGGGAGTTCATACCGAAACCCATGACATCGACAGATCCACAGCAGTTTAATAGGCGGGAAAGATGTCCAGAAATATAATACGCGTTAAAAGATACCGCTTTGCTAATTCGAGGATAGAATGAGCTAGTCTAGTAGCAATGATGGCCACTACACCAAGGACGAGTGATGCATGTACTCCGTGAAACAACCACTGGCGTACATCATTTCATGTGTTGGTTCAGAAATTTGACGATCCTACTCAACATGTCCTCGACGTTGTTCGCGTATTTGAAGAAGTGCCCTTCACCCGGATACGTGACTAGCACAGGTTTTGTGGTAGTGTTTGCTACACGCTCAATACCACGATAGAACCCGATAGCTTGCGCAATCGGAATCCTCTCGTCTGCTTCTCCATGAACAAGTAGGACGGGGGCCGTCACGTTGCACGCGTCTTTGATAGCGCTGGCGCGGAAGTAGTCATTGCAGTTCCCTGGTGCCCAGGGATATGCGTTGCTCAGGAAAGCCTGGGAAATACTAAATAAGTGCAAGTTGCAATAGAGGAGTACTCGTGCTCTTCGTACCTGTGCATCAGGAATGTCCGATGAAGCGGACAAGGATCCTGCGTCTGTCACGCCAGCGCCTATTACGACTGCTTTGAATGTATACTTCGGGTTGGGTCGTGAACAGCCAAAGGCTGACATGAAACCACCTTGACTATATCCAGCAATCGCTAAGTTGTTTGGGTCGACAACGCCTCTTTGAATGCAGATACCGATCATAGATTCCACATCATCCCAGTCCAGGTTTCCGCATGGAACACCCTGGTCGGAGAACAATTCACCGCGACTAGAACCTGCCAAACAAGATGAGATACAAGAAAATATAGTGTAATTGGTTCACTAACTGCCGCGATAGTTGGGTGACAACACCAAGTAACCTTCTGATGCGAGCAAGATTTTCCAGTACAGGGCATCTACATGCCTAGCGCATGAGAAATAGTTGAGTGCAATGAACGTGAAAACATACCAAACGTAACTTCAGGTACATCTCGTCTAAACAGTCATGAAAAAGGACTTTTGCAAGGTACAAAGTGCACTCACATCTCAGGTCCCCCATGCGGAACTACGACCGCCGGTAGCGATATCAAATCGCTCTCGGCCATACCTCTTGGGTAGTGTATCATTCCCTCGAGTTGAGTACCGTCTGATCCTATCCATGAAAGGACTTTCCCGACGGGTATGTCCGTTGGACGAACCCAACTATAATGGGACGATAGCTTGATCTCTCGCAACCGCCTACCGGTCCCGTCCAAAGTAATGGACCAGATGTTGGGTGGCTCGCCCGTGACGATGGAACTACGCACTATGATGAGAACGTAGGTGCCATCTGGACAAAGCTTCATGTCCCATAAGTTCTCGAGGATGGCTTCCTTCTCGGTCTCGGTCTCATATGCCGTGAAGATGCAGGAGGATGAGTTAAAGACATCGATGCTGGTGTTAACCCCTCGACCAACGGAGACGGCGTATTGGGAGGTTGCAGGTGCCAAGTCCTTGATTGAGAAAGCCTCGTCTTCGTCTCCATATCCCACATGAGCCGCTTCCTCACCGACAGGACGTGTCCACAAAGCTCCTGTTAATAGCAACTTTTCAGGAGTACGAGCCTGGATGAGAAAGAGCTGGCGATCCAATTTGCAGATAGCACTGCCAGGTACCCGATGGTAACGGTTTGTGAAAGTGATACAGCCGGTAGTAATGGATATCATATGTTCGGTCATTGGGCTATACTGGCTTTCCATATCAGTGTTCTGGCAAACGCGGTAAATGATTGCTGAGGAATCCGGGGTCCAAATGAAGCTTCCGACATGCATGGCAGAGTGTGCGACGAGCTGCCGTATGCTGCAGACAACAAATAATTCAGTGAATGATTTGGGAAAGAATAAGACGCGACATACGTCCGATTGTTGTCTTCTAGCTTCACGAGACCTAGCATTCCTGGGTTCTCCATCTTTCTCCATACTTTCGGTTTATTGGGATCAGGTTCTTGATTACTTCTGTAAACAAACGCAATGGTGCTTCCATCGGGAGAAATAGAAAAGGAGGTAACGGTGTAAAGTCCATCGAATTCGAATACTCGTTGTGGCTTCGATCCCTCTCCGAGATGTACTTTGAAGACGTTGGTAGTTCCGTTGCGGGCGGAAAGAAAATAGATTTCGTGGGATGACAAGGGACTGAAAGCCGGGGAATAGTCATATGTGGATCCATCCGTGAGCTTCCTAGCACTTGCCGGTTCTGAGGTATCTGCGATCCAAATTGAAGACGAGACGAGGTGATTTATCTTGGAATATCTAGGACCACATGCGTAGACAACTCTAGAACCGTCCAAAGAGAGGCTGATAGTGGCAATTTTCTCTGCATCTGCGATGTCCCGCGCAGTGACCATTATCTCCAGCAAAAGGTCAGTGAACAAGGACAAGAGCCAAGTGTTCTGCAACGCACTGATTCAGAAACTGCGAGTTCGTCCCATACCCGGTCCCGTCTGCTCTCCCATGAAAGACATCTCCGACTCACGCTCTCCAGCAACCATAAGGCCCTATGTAACAGTCTGGGAAAGGCAAATCGTCAATCACAACCCAAGAATAACCATGGAATCATGGAAGTCTCCGCCGAAATTCCGGATCAGTGATGAGTTTAGAGGTGAATGTCAACGTCAACGTTGAAGGTAAGTTACTAAGAATACTTTTTACTCTTCCCCCGATGAACATAATGAACGTCGAGCTCGAAGAGTTGGAAGACTTCAGGTTGGTGTACAATTCTTTCGTGCAGCATGAATATACGACTTATCGGTGTTTCCAGAATTGCTCCAGAATTGCTCGTTTCCACGGACATAGTCTCAATTCTTCGTTCAGGTCGTGCGCTCTCGGTCAACGACACCGTCCATGTCAAAGAACTTTACTTGAAGGCTGAACGTGAGCTGTTGGAGCACCTCAGATCTCTTCAGAGACTCGCAAACAGAATTGGATTTCTCAGGAAACAGCAGGAGGTGTATGACTCCCTGCTCTTGTCCCGGATACGAAATCTGCCTCCCGAGATACTCGGCCTCGTGTTCACATACGCAGTATCGCCCTCAGACAACCATTTCGATACCGTCACCACTAGCAGGTCCCGTGTCGTGGAACTGGGACTGGTCTGTACTCACTGGCGGTCGATTACACTGCGGACACCTCAGTTGTGGGGCTGTCTTTCTATTGAACTGGATAGTGCAGAAATCCTCGATGACGCTTTGACACCTTCCATCGAGTTGCATCTTTCACGTTCGAAAGCGGCTCCATTGCACCTCGACCTGAGTGCGAGGCGTCATCAGGATCGCTTATCGTACAGTCCAGTACTTCAGTTATTGGTCGAACAAATCTCCAGATGGGGTGTTGTCAGATTCCATGCTGCAGGGTCCCTATCGCGCGAGTGCTGGGAATCATTACAGGCATCCCCTTCGATGCCTTGTCTTCGTGACCTGGAGCTCATAGGGTCTGGAGTCACTTCCAGCAAAACAAGTGACTTGACACCGTGGTTCTTCAGGAACGCGGAGAAACTAGACACCCTCAAGTTATCCTACTGTCATTTGGGCGAGGGTGATAAGGACCTGTTCCCGTGGAAACGACTCCGGCGCTTGGACATGCATGTTTCCTCTGCATCATCCGCCTCTGGCGGCGGTAACATTGCTCTCAAGGTGCTGGAGTGGTGTTGTAACCTCACTCGAGCGACCTTTATACTCCCTGGTTCTCCTGTGGGCAATTACACTTCTTTCCATCCCTCTAGCCTTCAACAAATGCCCGCTTCCCCATCGTCATCCGTTAATCCTCAGAAACCCCAGCCGTTCTCTCGGCCCGAACTGAATGCATTGACCATTCAGACTCAGGCTCGCCAGCTGTCTGTCAACGATAATAGATGCGGACTAGAAGGCGTCTCCGACATTTGCAGAAGCATCACATGTCCAAATCTTACCGCAATCACCGTAGTTTCGAATGTTACTCGAAAAGTGTGGAATGACGACTACGAATGTACAGACGAAGATCACGCGGACTCGAGCGGTTTCTGCGACTGTTCCATTCGGTTTGCAGAGAAGAGTCCTGCCAAGAGGAGACGTTGGGAAAGAAGGCAGGCTCTGTGGCCACAACGTGACATACTTGATTTTGTCAACCGGTCAAAGTGTCGGTTGACTACATTGCGTCTGAAAGGTGTCTGGATATCAGATAGGGAACTTTTGGGGCTTTTAAGGGAAATCGGGGAGAGTATAGCGGAACTGGTGATTCACGAGGTAGTCGGAAACAATAGTTTTGCAGAGCGGAAGATCATCACGCCTAGATTTTTGGAACGATTAACGCTTATTCATGTTGAACAAGCTCGAAACGAGGCACTGGAGGAAGCAATGAAGGAGAGGGAGCAGAATTTCAGGCCATGGGTACTTGATGAAAATTTCAGGGTTCGGACGCCAACGCCACCACCACCCGTTGAAATAGATTTGGACAGCATACCTCCTCCAGTTGTCCTTCTTCCCCACCTCCGTCGCCTCGAGCTCAAGCTTCCTAACTCCCGCAGTCACACGGATACTCCGGATCTACAACGGATGGTACAATCAAGATGGTGGATCGAGGCGCCGTTATACTTTGATCCATCCGAAGTCGATAGGCTCGAGTCTATCGTGTTTATTCTTCCCGAACGCGATTACGCATTTGCAATGCATTCCGTTTGGAGGTCGATGAAGGCGGAGGGTCTCGCCATCAAGATACGTACAGACCAAGACGTATTGCTTGGGAATGGTGGACAGGAGGAGGAATGGGACACACGGGCAGCACTCAGAAAGGAAATGGACAGGGAAGTCAGGGGATGGTGGTGACAACGATAATGGACTCTTTAGGAGTGCATATGTATTTACTTACACTATAACTCAAGTACAACGAGACAATTAATACCCAAAAACCTACATGTGTGGCAACAGAATCATAAATCGCCTAATATTCATATACAATATCGAACCTCAACATCAAACTCATAGTCCGCTACCTTGTCGTCCCCGACAGACCCCCTGACCTGAAACCGAGCCCAAGAATAGAGCTGGGAGTCTGAGCAACCAACCCTTCCGATACTTCCTTATTCCTTGAAGCAACCATCATCGCAGGCCCCAGGTCGAGTGGTTCAGCCATATTGCTCGAACCAGCAGCACGGAATGCGGGACTGGTGACAAACGCAACACTGCTCCCTGGCGTAGGCAGTACCGTAGGAGACGAAACACCCTTCGTCTTCCGAAAGTGGACTAGAACAGAAGCAGCAGACTCTTCTTCTGGTGTAGTGACGGTGCTGCTTCGTGATCGCATCCCGGACTGCCGTGGTTCCGCGGTCGGACCTAAAGTGAGCACAGGTGGCATTTGGATCACATTGGGTGGATTGGTGGGTGTGAAGTGAGTTGATGAAGGTGGTGAGGGTAAATACGATCCGCCGGCAATTGGAGTGATGTTAGGACTGCGTGTGAAGGTGAGTGCTGGAGAAGCGGTGATGGAGGCGCTTAAATTCGGTGACGGTGCTTGGCTTCTAGTATCAATGTCGGGAAGCCAGGCCGAAATTGAAGGGAGAAGAGGTCGGCTTGAGGTGCTGTCCTTCATGATATCTGGTGAAGGCGTTTCATGGAGCTTTCGACGCTGACGATTGGTGATTTCAGGTTCACCGACGACATCGACAATATCGGATATAGCCCGCTTCCTCTTGGTAGTGGCAACAGTGGTAGCCGTGGTATCAGAGGCCTGCCGGGTCGGAGGATGCGACTTCGAGACAAGCGTATCCTGGAGGTCGGAGCATGGCTCAGACTCCACTGCATCCACCGCAAGCCGGCTCTCCAACTCCTTCACCTTGTCAATCAAGTGTTCCATGTACGAGACAGTCCGGATGAGTATCTCGAGCTTGAATTCTCGCTCCTTCTCCTCCTTTTTCCCCGACTTCTTGTTCGTCTTCTTCTCCTGATACTCTCCGTCGTCGTCATTCTCAGAGTCTGAATCATCTTTCTTCTGAGAAGACGACGCTCCCGAACCGAAATCGGACGGAACGAGCTGCTTAAGCGTTGCTAGCGCCTCGTTGATCTTGGTCCGTCGAGCCTTTTCGATGATAGAGTGGTTCAGCTTGCGCTGGGTTTCTCGAGCACTGCGAGACATTGTACCGGGTTTTCGACCCCGTTTAGCGGGCCCTTGAGTGGGGTTAGGTTGTGCAGTAGAGGAAGTCTTCGACAGAGAAGCATTAGCCGGGATGCTCGAGTCCGATACCGAAGGTTGTGGCATATCCCCTATAACTTCCTGAATGCGTCGAGGTTGGATTGGTATGGAATTATGTTGAATGGAGTTCTCGGATGCTCGTGGTTGCTTTGCCTTTCGTGAAGGGTTGCAGCTCCCTGCATAAAGTTCGTTTGATGCTGGTGACATGGTGGCTGAGAGAGAACCGAAGTCTAGAGCGAAGTTGAATAAAAAGCATTTGGAAGATGGACCGATGCTCGTGTGCGAGAATGAACGTGCTGCTAGGAGTGCACACGACTCTGTTTCTCTATTCCGATTGGCTCTGCTGCACACGTTCGATAACATTCCGGGTGTCCTTATCAGCCACAGGTCAAATCGCATTACAGGCGCTATATTTTTGGTATGCCAATGATGCAAAATTGAACTGGCCGAAGTTCTCCAAGTCTTCGAAGGTCCAAAATTCCTGGGAGCTCATCATACGCCAACATCTGAATTTCACTCAGCCTAAAGGAACCGAAATGGTGAGAACGACACGAAGACAACATGAAGGAATTTTTTTTCTTACCCTCGAAAGCGTGCTAAAATGCTCAGGGAGTGATGCCCCGACGAGGTTCAAGAAGTTGAAGACGCCGTGGTGAGCTGAGCAGGGAGACGCAAAAAGAGCTTGCAGGAACTTCGGGCCGAATGACAACGTTTCAACCGAAATTACGAAATCTGCGATGCACACACTCTTTCTCTGTTTCCACCATCAGACTTGCATAGCTTGCATGGCCACGTTCATGAACAATGGAGGTCTCAAGACCGACCACCACTCACACTTCCTTTTAGTTGGTGGTCAGTAATGTTCTGACCTGGTTACCCAACCCTTGGTCCCGGTCACCCCTTCGTGACGCCATCCCCACTCGAGCTCCGAGTTTATCATCTCTGTGGCTCATTAATCCTCGCTAATCCACCGGTCGAACCCAAATGTATTCAAGAAGTACCGTCGACGTCGACACACTGTCTTGGTCGACGGCTTTTAACGGAACGCGTGGGCTTCGTATGACCTGTTCAACACTGGGCGCCACCGTCGGCGATACCTTATCTCGAATTTGAACATGGCTAGGACTATAGTACTTAACTCATCAAATGGTCTATTCCCGGGCAAACAGACGTCACTTGCTACTATATATTCAGCTTAGTTGTTTCTACTAGGGCCTCTAAACTCCGATCTCATTCCTAAAGGTTTCAGCTAAACTTTGTATCATACACCACAAGAACTGCTGACCTGGTCTACCGTCCGTGGTGGATCTTTATCTCTCGTATCTCCCGCATCGGTATTCAGTTCAATTCTGTCAATGGCAGCCCCAATAACGCCTTCAAAAATTGCCCTGACTTGATTCAGAATCATAGAACACATGCCTATCCTCGCTTGTGTTAATTATCGGGCATCTTGGAGATATTACATTCAGAGGCGCGCACTTGGCATCTTCTCCTTCTCGTGTGGTCTCGGCGCTCTCTGTAGCCCTTTACACCGCTAGAAGGAGACCGTATAAAAGGCATCTGTTCTTGCTATTCCTCCTTATCAAAAACTTCTCACTTCGTCAAAGAATCAGCCACATGTCTTCGTCTCAACTTGTCTGGCTCGTTACCGGGACCTCGTCAGTGTCGCTGCCACATCGTTTACCAAGATGTATCCCACTGATCAACTCGTTCGTAGGACTGGCCTTGGGCGTGAGCTGACACTGGCCGCTTTGCGTCGTGGCGATAAAGTCATTGCGACTGCAAGGGCTCGGTCACTCTCTCAGATCGACGATCTCAAAGAAAAGGGTGCAGAAACCATCCAGTTGGACGTTACTGCACCTCTCGAAGAACTACAAGCAATCGCAAAGAAGGCGATAGCCATCTACGGCCATGTCGATGTCGTCGTCAACAATGCTGGCTATGCGCTCGTCGGGGCAATAGAAGAGAACACGTATGCTGTCAGACTTTTGGACTGTTCTGTGGCTAATTTACCCATATCAGCCCAGAGGAAAGCTTCGACCAGTTCAAGTTAGTTGTCATACCAGCACGAGACCACCATGCCAAGCACTCATATGTCCTATAGCACAAACGTCTTTGGCGCAATTAATGTTACTAGAGCGTTCCTACCACATATGCGTGAGCGCAAGACCGGCACCATCATTTTCCTCGGGTCTCTAGGAGGTTGGAGGTAACTCGAACGTTCTTCTTGATCGCTATCAAACTATACAATTAACTCTCTGCAGATCCTGCCCCGCCGTAGGACTGTACGGAACTACGAAATGGGCTCTAAGGGGTACGGGGTTTCGAACGAGAATCTGCTTATCACCGCGTTCACGACTTATATGATCTATAGGATTATCCGCTTCATTGCACGACGAGATCGCTCCCCTCGGTCTCCGTAGTATTTGCATTGATTTCGGATACTTCCGCACGGCATTTCTCAATGACGGACACAGAAAGCCTTATGATCCTAGGATTGAGGATTATAATGGAGTAACGGGTGACTACGAGGCTGCTTTGCAGGGTACGTTCTACGAGTCCCGTGTTCATTCATTGTCTCTAACTTCTCCGCAGCATACAACAACAAGCAGCCCGGGAATCCTATCAAAGGAGCCGAGATCATGGTCGATATCGTTCGTGGGGAAGGTTTCGCTGAAGGGAAACCCTTCTCGAACAATATCCAACTTGGAAGCGACTGCTACGCGACTGCCAAGGAAGAATCCGAGAAAGCTCTTCTTCGGTTGGAGGAGTGGAAAGACGTGTCATTCAGCACTGACTTCCCCAAGGGTACTTGAATATTGAAAGAAAGTGGGCCATTTACAGATGTACATAATAATGTTGATCACGAACAGTACCTGCCTTCATACCTTCAAAAAAAAAGTTGATGGAATTTTCTCTAAGAACTTTAGGACTGTACGATGTCCGTTACTGGCGCAAGTTCGTATAGATTCGTAGCGAGATTTAGCCGCGTAGTGTCAAGTGAGAAAGGTGATCCCATCAAAGATTCGTGACTCCAGCAAGTGCACAGGCGCTTCGTTGGCGTTACTTAGTCGATTCGGCTGAACCCGGAGTTGCCAGCGCGTTCTCTGGAACATTCACCTCTTAAGCTCTTAAGTCTTGATTAAGCTTGAAGCTTGATTTTCGATCCGTCCAGTTGACCTCAAGAACTCCAAGCCTGGATTGACGATATGCATAGATATCCTGAGTATTGAAGATCAAAATCAAGGCATCGTTCGTGTTCAATCATCCATTAATCTCTTTACGCTCATCTTGAATTGGACGGATTTTTATTGACGTAGAGCCGGATGAGATTACACTTGGTACCTTGTAATCGTCCAACGTCGTATAGGTATGTCGAAATCACGTCGATCCTTCTTTCCAATTGCGATATTCTGAGTCGTTTTCTCCGTTGGCCAGGTTGAAACTATATCTCAGACAAGGAATTCGTTCTTGGAACAGCAATAGACCTTCTAGGGTCTTGGGGTGCAGATGGTTGTAGTCGGAGATATGCCCGAGGCGAAACAATGTTTGGAGCTGACAGATATGCAAGGCTTTAGGCTAACTTCATTCGGACCTGAAGAAAGGAGCCGCATCAGCGAAATGTCATACGGAGATGCATAGAGCAGGTGTAGAATGATTTTCCTGCTCTCGACTGTTTTGATTAGCTCTTGTTGAAGCCTAAAGAGGTACCCCGCACAATTTACCCCTGATCAATGCGCTCTCAGTGAGACCAAATGTCTTAGGGGCGAGCTCACGCCCTCATTCTCTGCATTCCTGATCGGTTTTTTATAAACTCGTTGCGGCACATTGGCCAGCTAGCCTGATCATGGCTCCGAACAACATTTCCCCAGACTTGGCCAACTTGCTCGCGCTGGTTTTTGAGTGGGGTGTTTATGGTGCGTCCTCCCTGGAGCTCGCTCGCGACTCGTTATCCAACTTACTGAACAATGACATGACAGGAGCGTCTCTTCCGTTTTTTGGAGTCACGCTCCACGAACTCTTCCGGAGAGAAAAGGGCGAAAAAATCAACAAAACGCTTGTTTTTGTGGCTTTGGCCCTTTGGTTGTTGAGCACGACTACACTGGTCGGCGATACCACCAATACATTTCTCCGTTTCACCACCTTCCGCGATGTCCCAGATTACTTCCAACAAGTCGCTGGCCGCCCAGCTATGATTCTACGAGGTTTCGCATACATGTGTATCACGATATTGGCGGATGCTGTCGTGGTTTACAGGTGTTTTGTAGTGTGGAGGTCTAGTCATTGGGTTGTTAGGTCTATCCCCTGGCTGTTGTGGTTCGGACTAATAGGTATCTCTTTCCTCTTCATTGACTGTAACGCCATGAGCTAACACATTACGATGCATAGCGGCAGGGGTATCGTGCTGGGTGACGCTCTTTACTGCACGACCAGAGAATGCCCCGTCCATGTACCGGCTTACCAGGTTTACAACTGCGTTTTTCGCCGCATCATTGGTTGCGAATCTACTTAGCACCGGTGCGCCTCCTTTCTCGTGTCCTTTCCTTCTGTAATAATCAAGGTCACAGGTTTATTGGCATACAAGATCTGGCGCATTACCGATGCCCTCTCGGCTTCCAACTCGACGTTACGCAAGTTGGCGCGAGTCGTCATAGATTCTGGCGTCATCTACACAGCGTCTCTGGTTATAGCACTGATCGTGTTGTTATCCGGTTCGAATCTGTACTATGTTACTACCTATATTGTGCGTATTCCTTCCCCTTCCTCTGCCTTCGTCTAACGGTATCACCATAGATAAGCGGAATAGTCAGTATAACATTCTACCTGACTATCATACGGATTCAGAGGTCGAATAGGAAGAGGTTCTCAGTGAGGAGTGTGTTTGATTGCGAGGATAGGGTACTGAGGGGGTTGGAGATCCCTAGGACACGGCCACATGGACAGAGCATTGGGATAAGCAGACAAAGCCAGAGTTCCAAGGTCGATGAGAATGGACAATGGTCGGAGGACAGTGCACATGGATAAGAGGCGACAACGTCAAAGACGAAATCCCGAAGGTCAAACTACCAAGATTTCAGCACGCTAGGAACAACTAGCATCCTGATGCAACATGTATTTTTATTCTTCTATCTTCGTTCTCGCATGGTGTAGACGTTTACAGACTAGCTCCGGGAGAAGCGTATACATGTAAACATCCAGTACAGTGGGTAGAGGCGTCTGAAAATGGGTTTTTAGTCAAAGTCAAAAGGTCGACTGCGTATTTTTTACTCCGTCCAGTAGAACAAATGCTGCTGTGTTTTCCAGTTTGGGGTGCGAATATCGACGTTCTTACTTACGGATTCAGACCCTTTACGTTCCAAGGTTCAAGGACTCGGCGGCACCAGAAACGGAAGATTGGGATGGGCAGGCCTTAGAAAGGAGGTGGCCGTTTAAACGTTTTACATTTAACCTTCAGGTCTGATCATACTCATGGAATATCAGAGGAGGCGGGGGATCGAGGACCATGGAAGTGCGCATCGCAACATGCTTCTTCGCATATAGGTGATGAATTAGTAGAGGTTCATGAGGTCTTAGCATCAAGGACTTTGGGGTGGCCAGTAAGTAAATTCCTCATCAAGTGAGCATACAAAGTGGCAGTCAACATGGGAAAACGAGAGTGTTTGGTTACCATGCATGAGCTGCGTGGTGAGTAGTTTTGATGTTAAGCAATAGGAGTAGCGATTTGCGAATCCGAGACCGGTTTTGCGTCTAGTATTGCGTTATACCGATCGAGCTATTGATTATTGACTGGATGAACAACTGCGGATTAGTTATTCAACACCGAAAGCGAGGGAAATCAGCTACCCAGGCCTATGATTGCCTATTCCTGGTTCCATAGGAGACGGAGAATTTGTGAGTAGCCTGGCAGTGAGTCAGTCGACTCAGGGCACCACCACCACAGGGTTGATACGAACGTTAGCTACTCAGAATCGTGAAATCACGGACCTGGGGCAATTGGCGCATGTGGGACGATCGTCGCCTACGTTAGGCCAAGGATCATTGTCCTTATCGCGCCCGTAGAGCTCCATAGAGCCGCAGAAAGCCGTAGCTATAGTGAAGCGCCTTAGCAGAATCTAGGTCAAAGCTAGCCCGGTCCTGGATGCCTCCAAACCGAGGACTTTGCGCCAAATTTTGTCTCATTTACGCCCAATCGACGTCCAGCGATCTGGTACGAGGTAGCAAGGAGCCTATTGCGTCCTCGGACGCCGGGAAAATCTATTCGAGAGAAAAAAAAACACGGAGAGACGCGACATGGAGCTAATGACGCGAGTCTTCCTGAAAGCAGAAAGTCGATAACAGGAGTCCACAGCTCAAAGGCGGCCTCAGGAGTCCCGCGACACCCCGCTCAGTTCTCTAACGCCGTCAAACCAAGGCAAATCTGACGGCATAGTGTCAGATCAAAGATTTAAGAGTACTGACTGGTGGTGACTGCTGCATTGCTTTTGCCGTTCCAGAGTTGGTTACGGTGTGCCGAAGCGCCCGAGAGCAAAAATGACAGGTAGAAAGCGGCCGTTCCCAGCCGTGTGTGATCAAAGCAGTACTACTGAACCCGAGGGAGTTGCGGATATAGCATTTTTGGAGCTCCCCAATCCGTGTATTTTGGAGGCTAGACGTATGTAGAAATTTGCAAGGGAATACTTACATAGATCACAGGGATACCAAGGGGAGATTCCAGCTTCCGAATCCGATTTCATTGACCTGGTATCATGAGATGGATCATGGGCCGAACGCGCCGGGTGACGTTTCCAGGGTCGTCATTGTTCAAGAAAGGTCGCCGTTAATGAAGAACTCCTGAGAGAACGAGGGGATCAAACTCACTCAAGATGATTGATGAATCAGGCTGGTACAATACCAGTGATAGAACATGTCGAGCGCTGGGACTTCGAAGCGGAGCATCACCTATGGTACGGGCCTTGCCGTCTGCAAGAGATAAGTTATGATAGGCCATCAGCTAGAAGCGTCTTTTTGGGGACGAGGATCTAGCCAAATTTGACACGTACTCACATTATTCAATTGCATGTCGTCAGTGTAGTAGTGAGAGACATGGCAAACTTGATGGATCTTGCGTTTTGGATCTTGATAAAGGGTGCGGGAGGCCACACGAAAAACGTATATAACTGTAACACATGACAGCAACGGGATCAGTAGACAGTCATACAGAATTCTTGAGCCTCTGGTTGAAGCACGAGAGAAAATGGTGTTTGATGCTCTTTGATGCTTCCCTGGTCCTCGATCGTGATTGGGGAATCGCTTAGCTTTGTCACCCCGCTGAGATGGAGTTTCCCACTGAAGTGAGGTAATAACAAGTACGGGAGCGAACCTGACCAAAGGCTGACCTCTTGACCCAAAGTTCAGCAGCTAGTGCCGGCAAATGGCCGATAAAAATTTGAGATATTGCAAGAGGCATCCGATAAAAATATCTTTGGATAGCATGAAGGATTTCGAGACAGTCGAACAGCATTACTGTTACCTGTAGCAACTAATGGTCGCAGAAGGAAGGAGATAGTACAACGAAACTGCGTGAGATGACAGCATGTTCCGGCAGGCAAAAACATTGTCAGAGATAGGGAACGTAACCGAAAATGCTCACGCCCACAGGCACCCTGCAACCTGTGAAAAAAAGAAATTGAGGGTCACGGAAATCTCTACCTAATAGCCATTTTGAGAGCGCATGTATGGAAAAACCCAAAGATGAGGGGAAATTTTACGAGAAGCGGATGCGTAAATGTTACAGAAAAGCTTGTTGATGGTGCCGGTTGCCGATACGCTTAACCGCCAAGGTACTGCTCTGACGCCAACCACCACCATCCTCCCTTACCCTTGCCTCCATTCCTGAAAACAATGGAAGTGCCTGCATCGGCCCCGTACGTGTATATGTCGTGTAATGCAAGGATCATAGCTGACTGTATCTCAACGCGCCTCAGACAAATACGCTCACGAATCACGGTGGTTTGCGCAGAGGTGCTATTCAAGTAGCATCTCGCAGTGACGGATAAAACTGATATTGTTCGCAGTGTAAACGACTAAAGTTAAAATGCGACCGGAGGACACCTTGTGGGAGCTGTCAGAAAAGAGATACGGTCGCAAGATGTGTATATTCACCTGCTGCAGCAGAAAAAGTGTACGTCTTGCCACCACCTGCATACCAACCACTAACTCGTCCTCAGCGACCTTCATTCTCTGAACAATCGACTTATACAAGTAGAAACGATGCTATCCCAGATGACAGATGGTCAATTTCAACCATCTTATCCTTGTGCACCCTCAACTTCAGCGTCTTCATCCTCTTCCGCCCCACCACCGTCGACACCTACTTCGTTTCCAGGAATATCATCCATTCACACATCAATGCCCACGTCCATCAACCACACCTCACTCGCTATACCTCTAGACGAGCTGGCTACGACTTGGCTCAACGAACTTGAGCCTGACGCTGTACCCTCACACTATCCAAGAAAGAAGAAGCGGCTGACCACCATGTCTACAAATAATACACCAGGACGAGGACTCGTCAAATCCGAACCTGCCCCAATTCCGTTGAGGGATCTGAGGATAACATCTGATACGGACGCCGTGCCAGTACAGTCATTACTTCCTTCGACGTCAGCGTACTATACAACAGATCAACATACTCTACCCCCCGGTCCCAGAGTAACGGCAGAGCTACTGTCGCTACTGCCACCGTTAGAACAAAAGAGTAGTCTCGGCCCGTCTTCCAATACTTTCGGGACACCCCAGAATCCTGCCGTTCCGCATTTTACTGGGTCTGCACGTACGACCTCTGCATATTTGCAAGAAGCATCACGGAATTCCACCACGCTCGCTTATGACTTACGTCGACTACTCCGATTCGCTGAAGACGCAGTATCGGCCAGATATCCCTGGTTGAACTGGAACGTTTTTAGAGACAGAGTAGAGGCATTTGTGCGCTGTCTCTCGGAGCCGGTAACCCAACAGAGAAAGGACAAGGCAAAATCAAGAAGAGAGAAGGAGGAGCAAACCTCCAGAGCGATGCAAATATTCGGGATTTCGTCTGCGCCTTCGTCAATCGGCAAAAAGGATCGCAGTAATCGAACCTTGTCGTCATCATCCCCTCTCAGGAATACCCATCATTTATTCCCCCCTTCAAGTCACGGAGGTTCCTCAACATCACCATTCAACGACGGTCCCAATAACGCTGGTTCCTCTGCCAAAGGGAAGCAAAAAGCGACCAGCGCAGAGGCCCACGTGGAGATGAACCTTCCATTTTTCGCAATGATTTGCATCTCCATTGCGATTGGCATAGGCGAGGCAAAGCAACAACGGAAGTGGACATCCTTACACTTTGGCGCCCACGACAGTGACGATAGAATGCAGGTCGACACGAACATGGAAGCATCGGCTTCCCATCAACCTGATGCGCCAAACTTCTCTGGAAGGATGGATCCAACATATTGGTACCACCTCAGTAACCAGGCAATGTCTTTATGGGAGAGCGACCGCCCAAGCACCGCTTCCTCAATGACGCAGAACAATGCGGTAGATGGAGTCGATGATATGGATGTCGTCAATGACTCTGGTTCTGTCTTCCCTGCGTCCAGGAAGGCGAATAGCGTAAATGATCTATCGGAAATGGAGATGGAAATGGACAGGATGTCGACTTTGCTCCTTCAAGTGACGTTCTTGTGCCACGGTGGACTGCGGACTGAGGATGCCTCTGACCTCGAGAATGGCGAGACCAATGAGTCAGACCGAGAACGGCGATCTGTCAACCGTGACATTGTACCTCTCGTGAGTGTTTTCAATGGATTTTTCTGTGCCTTATATTTAATTCTTTATTCAGATGGGTAAAATCGTAGCACTGGCTCGTCAAATGAGACTCCACGTCGATCCTGATGAGCACGGGTCTGAGGAGCCTAGCCCTAGCACCGAAGGCAAGAAGAAGGACAGCAAACAGAAATCACGAGACCTGAGGGACGGGCGTGGTAATTCGTTCTCATTATTCGAAAGTGAGATGCGGCGGCGAATATGGTGGTGTATAATGTTCTACGACCTGTAGGTTAACTCATCTGTGTCCTCATACAAGTATTAACTGGTGATCTTCAACAGTTTTGTTTCCGACCTCTCCACCTTACCACCGCTCATCACGGATGGTACCTTCAGTACAAAGGTACCCGTCGCGAATGTTGACGAGACTGTCTTCTGTCCCGACTCGGTTCGCATCACTCCACCTCCAGGTGGTGGCGCCGATGGCAAAGGCTGGACCAGAGAAAGCATGCGAGGACTAGAGGCACGCTGCCAGTTAGTTCAGCTAGTTCGAAGCATCAAAAAGAAGATGAACGGACCCACAGCATGGCATGGGTCATACCATGGCTCGTACAGCATCGAGCAAGCTGCGAGCATGGAACAGGACGTTAAAGCATGGCTAGATAGTTTGCCGAAGTATTATCAAGTCAATGCACAGGCGTCAACATCGCCGTCGCCGTCGCCATCACCTACAGGGACACGTCAAGCGACGAACCCTCTGGAACCCCCTATTGCTGTCCTCGAGGATTCAGCCGGTTTAAGTTCTGACTCCATCGTGGCATCCGGAGAAGAGGACCCCGTCCTCGCCGTGCAGCGCTGCGAACTCGCAATCGTGGCTCATCGGTTGATACTGCGCATCTATCTTCCGTTTTTAAAGCGTAACGCCAATGGTCCTGTCCTTCACCAAGCAACCCTAGGCAGCATTAATGCTGCCCACGGAGTCATCTGTGCTTGCCAGATGCTATGGAGTGTCTGGGAGGCTGAACGTTCCAAAGCTGGCAAACCTCCGTCGTCATTGCCGCCGTCATCTCTCCTACCCGCTTCATGCGACTTCTATCCGTTCGCAAGGACCGTTTTTGACGCTGCCGTCGTATGTTCGCATGCAGTAATCAAACAGACCCTGAATATCATCAGCAAGCCTGCCCTAGACGACGTCGATATAGGCTTGGGTATTCTCAGAAGTGTAGCTGGTTGGACTGACGACGCCGAAGGAGAGGCTACATGGCGACAGGGAATCAAGTGCGACAGGCAGGGCATCGCAGGATCAGAATACATTGTACCTCCAAGCGAGGCCGTCAAGATCGTGGAAGGGTTACGGGAGCAAGCAGGTGGCCCCTCGAATCCTATCAAAGGATTCAATGCGTCCAGTGGGAGTAAGCCTCAAGTTAGCGCTTCTCATAGTCATGTCAACAGTGTGGGATCGTCGTCAAGTGCATCTGCATCCGACGTACAGAGTCCAACTCTCAAACGGAAGCATATCGACGACGAAAACGAAAGCGAATTGAGACGCAAGAGTCCTGGACCACCTGTGATGGTTTCACCTCTGACCAGTGTGACCAGTGCGCCAGCATACGTCTATCCTTCGATACCACCACCATGCCCCGATACCTACACTCCTATCCACGAAAACCACACCCCTACCACATACACCTCGGGTTCTGGGCCATTGTATTCGATATCTGCCGAGCCTGATACGTACCCAGCACCTCCTCCACCTCCAGCACCAGTGCTATCACCAGGTGCAAGCCTTTCATCTTCACAACCTTCGCCAACGATCAGCAGCGACGGATCGTCATCCAGTAAATCGTCGTCGAAATCGAAAAAGCCTTCCTTCGGCATTCGCGTTCGGTCGCCCAAAGACGCGGTCATGCCCAAGACTCCAATAGTAACCAACGACTTGCAATCCAGCATAGGCTTCGCCCGTGGAGGAGAGGTTTCTTCGTTATCACCTCATGTCACTGGTCGAACCGACGATTCCCAGCAACAGATGAACGGTCCGCTTCCCTTGAACCCGTCCCCTATCTCTACTGGGCAAGAGCAACATGAGCACGCATACCGTCCGAGGACTTCGTCCATCGCTCATGCCGAAGGTGCCCATCAAAAATACGAGCCTGCCGACTATTCTGTTAAACCTCTTCCTTTCTCGACTGGACCAACTATTGAAACACAACAGTCATCTGCTATGGCTCACCACCAGCAATCAACGCTCGGCCACGAAATTTATTCTAGCCAGGACGCCCTGCCGTTCACACCGCAGCACGAACAGGCCTTCTCGCATAGTTCTCCATCTAGGTACGACCATCCCCGTGAACCACCTACTTATCCTCCGACGCAACCGTATAACCCACCTCGGAAGAACTCGATTGACACATACGCCGCGGAAAGTCCTTATGGTGCGAGTGGCCAGTTATCCAATGCCAGTTCGCCATACACAACGAGTACGCCTTCATTCGGGCCGCCTTCGCATGGTGCTAGCCCCCAAGGGTACGCCTCGACCAGTCCTGCTCAGTACTATGCACCAGAGTCGAGTAATCCCTATCCTCAAACGAGGTACGACGGGAATAGCAGGTACAGTGGGGGTAACACTTTAGCGCAAGCGGTAACACACGCGCCGCCTTCGGACCGTACGGGACCCGGACCAGAGGCTTACTCTGGGACTGGAAGTGGAGAGCCGCAGCGGCACACTGTTTATTCAATTGCAGAAGGTGCAGCGGTCGTATACGATGTCAAGCCGTCCATGGAAAGTTTGAATCAACAGCAGCAACAGCAATATCCTACTACGACTAAACATCCTCAACAACATGCGTATCATCATGGATATAACACGACTCATACCAACTCGGAGAATCAGGGACTAATGCCCGCAATGTCAACCTCACAGTCCTGGCCACAAGTACCTCAGGAAGGTCATTATTGGAATACGTGGGGCGAGTCGTGAAGTACCTGATCGCGAGGATCCGGTGGTGTTATCTATTTGTGTTTCGTTCCTGTCGTTCATTTTTTGCTTCATTTCATCTTTCATCTTTTGGGATTGGATTGGGTTGCACATCATTATTAATATTCTCGCTATTCCTATTCTATTGTCTCGCAGTTTTCTTGCGTTCGTGTTATGCCCTTCATGACTCACGTTCCTTTCAAAGTTTTCGCAGTCTAGTCTCTGTCGTACATCGTCCATTCGCTGTTTCGATATATCTCTTGAGTTATTAGCACATCTATTTAGACATGTATTTGGTTTGTATAGTTGTACTGCTACACGTACGTCTAGTTTGTTCTTAGAGAGGTCTGACGTCGAGCACGTCTACTGGCACATCTGTATCTTGATGCTTCGGAGCGAAAGTCACGTCCAAGATGACTTGTACGCCTGAACTTGGACATATCGGACGTTCGGCAGTGTGAGAGCGCAAGGTCCTGACGCTTTTCCACGGCGTAGGTCGTAATTGAAAGGGCTGGAGCACCAGAAAATAACACAAGCAAACGCGTGTTCTTTTTTCTTCTTGTCACTGTCGGTTTTCAGGATGATTCGTCCTCGGATATACCCACCGCCGGTATTGTTCAAGCAACGCATTCTACATTCGTGCGCACTTGTGCAACGAAATGCCAGCCCTGCAGCCTCAGCATTCTCTCAGCTAGTCAGGTGGTTTACAGCTTCCCGCGTTGAAATGGGTTCCACAATGGTTCCAATGAGCCTAAATGATGATCAGAAAGCGACGACCGAAAAAACCAGCATTACATCGTTCACCTGCGCTCAAGCCGCACGAATTGGGAAGAGAATCATGGCCACGGATCATTCGTGGTGTCGAAGTAGCTTGGGATGGGGAAGGTCCGGTATCTCGACCTGGTTCGTTTTTCTGTAAATTTTTGTTTGTATGGGGAGCTGAGCAGTGATATGGTATGGGCAGGAAGGCAAGGACGGAATATATGTCAAAAATAAAGGAGAAACCTGAAAACACCGACCAGGGACGAGCGGTGGTAGACCTTGTGACCAGCAAGTCCAAAACAGATCAAGCAAGCCGAGTTCCGGTCCGTCGTTCCAGTCTTCCCGGCCTTCCCCTCCTTAAATCCAAGCAACGCGGGTCAAATTGACCTCATTCCTCCCTCTCCCAATGTCTGTATTCCAGAGAGTATCCCGGGTCTTAAAGTCTGGCTCGTTCAGCGACAAGAGTGCGAGCAACAAGGCCGCTGCTGCTGTACCACAACCTCCTAAAGAGTTGAAGCAAGGAGAGTTTGTTGGCGCTCTGGATTGCGGAACCACGTATGTGACTGGTGTTCATTCCCTGGTACTCGGTCTTCTGAGCACCGTGTCATTCTAGTTCTGTTCGGTTTATAATATTCGACAAGCACGCCAACATCACTGCACAAAGTCAGCTTGAATTCCCTCAATACTATCCTCAACCAGGGTACGTCAATCCAATTCAGTTGAGTATAATCTTCAATCACATGAATACTTGTTCCAGATGGCACGAACACGACGCGGCAGAGATTCAACAGCACGCTGAAAAGTGTATCGAGAATGCTGTAAAGGAACTGGAAACTGCGGGATGGGCCAAGGAGAGTGTCAAGGTCATTGGTACGCTATCACGTCACTTCTATTCCTAGTTTCGTTAACTAACAGGCGCTCTAGGAATCACGAATCAACGCGAGACCACTGTTGCCTGGAGCCGAAAAACAGGCCAACCGCTGTGCAAAGCGATTGTGTGGACAGATTCTCGGACCAAGAATATTGTCGTACATTACGAGAAGAAACTAGAAGAGGTCGGGATTGAGGTGGCCGAAGGACAGTTTAAGAAGGGCCCTGAAGGTGTTGAATACCTTCGTGAAGTGTACGCATGGTTCTACTGTTTTCGTGTCGCGTGCCCTAATCCATTCCACAGAACTGGCCTCCCACTGTCAACATATTTCTCGGCAATCAAGCTCCGATGGATGTTGGATCATTATCCGGAAGTCAGCGCTGCTCATGATGCGGACGACCTCTTGTTTGGAACGGTCGAGTCTTGGGTGCTTTACGTATGGCTCTTTTCACATGTTCATCATGCCCGCGCATCAGCTGAAAGATGTCTCTTTTAGAACCTTGCTGGTGGTGCGGAAAAGCACCTGCACGTATGTGAAGTGAGCAACGCATCACGAACACTTCTGCTCAACGTCAAAACTCTACAATGGGAGCCAAGTCTTCTCAAGTTCTTTGGTTTCCGTGAATCCATTCTACCCAAGATCGTCTCGACTTCTGAGGTGTATGGCAACATCGCTGCTGGATTGTTGAAGGACGTTCCTGTTGGTGGCTTGGTTGGAGACCAGCAATCAGCTTTGGTTGGAAACAAGTGTCTGAAGCAAGGAGAGGCCAAGTGCACCTATGGAACTGGCGCCTTCTTGCTATTTAACACCGGTGGTGAGATTGTAGAGAGCAGACACGGGCTCCTCAGTACCGTGAGTCAAAGGTTCGGTCTCTCTCTCCTATTCCCTTCTGACATTTCCTGCAAGGTTGCATACCAAGCCGGACCTGACGCAAAACCCGTTTACGCGCTGGAGGGCAGTAGTAAGCCCTTGTTCCTTGACCTACTTTCTTCTAATTACTGATGGAACTTTCCTAGTTTCGGTAGCAGGAAGCGCCATCAAATGGCTTCGCGATTCCATGAACCTCATCGACTCTGCTGGCGAGGTCAACACACTCGCTGCCAAGGAAAGTGATACTGGTGGTGTCTACTTCGTGACTGCATTCTCTGGTTTACTTGCGCCGTACTGGGATCCTGGTGCTGCGGGATTATTGATCGGTAAGCTCCGTTTTGATGTCCGGTTCCCCAGTCCATTATGGTCTCCACATCTCCATCGTCCCCGCATTCTCCACACAATCAATTTTCAAACTGATTTGTTATCATGATCTTTCAGGTATCTCACAGTACACCAACCCATCACATATTGCTCGTGCTACCCTCGAAGCCAACGCGTTCCAAACTCGTGCTATCATCGAGAGTATGAAGCTTGACTCTGGCACTGACCTCAAGCACCTCAAAGTCGACGGAGGCATGACTAATGGTGACCTAGCCATGACCGTTTTGGCGGATATTGGCGGGTTCAGTGTTATCAGACCGGAGATGAGAGAGTGAGTTCTCACCGTGTCTCTATAGTTGCGAGTTAATGATGCGAATCTATCTTCAGGTCAACAGCTCTGGGAGCAGCTATCCTTGCAGGATCAGCTATTAAACTCTTTGGCTGGGATCTCCAGAACCCCGAGACACTAGCCGAGGTCAACACCAAAGGTAGCACCGAATTCAAACCTGCATTGGAGGAAGCTCAGCGTCAAAAGAAGTGGGAAGGTTGGCAACGGGCTGTTGAAAGGTCGAAGGGTTGGGAAGAGGGTGTTGATGAATAAATTATTTTCAGGGCTCCATATTTCGTTCAAGGAAGGTTCATTCGAGGGCTATGGTTTTCGTTTTGGATGTAAAGTTCAACTTTATCGTGTACATTAACATTTACTGCTCATCATATTTGGTTTTGTTTTTGCCACCTATCAAGTACCCTCGGCAAAATCGGTGCTGAGAGATACATCTTTCCACTCCTCTATGCGGCGAAGGGTTTGCTCGCATTCGTGCTTGACCGCCTTGTAACAGTCGGGTCCGAGCTGAATGCTCCTTGGGAATGCCTTACCCTTGGCAGTACCTTCACCATGAACAATGTCGACTATGATCTGCGCTGCGATCGATGGATCACCAGGTTGGTTGTTGTGATAAGCTACAGCGAGATCAGACCATTGTAGACCGTGATGTAGGATGTACGAACCTTGCAGCATGGCCTCAAACTCGCCCGTGACTTCGTTGTAGTCTGCAATCCGGGGATTGTATGGCTTCCGATGGGTTGGATCAAGTAGCGCCGTGCGAAAGTAGCCCAGATCAATGCAAGTGCTACGTAGGCCAAGGGGTGCAATCTCGTCGTGAAGAGTGCCGGAGAGTCCTACAAAGAAAATGAATCTGCGTTCCCTCAGATTTCAAGTGTCATGCGTTCTACATACCCCTCAAAGCCCACTTGGTAGTCGAGTATAACCCAAGAGAGGGTTGTGCCCTGACAAGGTTGAGCAAAATAAGTACTTTGAATCTGTAATGGTAAATGAACATCTTCAAACTTACATCCAGCCCAAGACAGATCCAATGAAAATGATGGTACCAGTTTTTCTCTCGCGCAGATACGGGAGAAAGGCTCTAGTGACATTGACGGCTCCAAAGAAATTCGTGCTGAATAGTGAGTAGTGAATGAGAACCAGTCCCTCAATCGACTCGGTCGACTCGGGCCTTACTTGAATTGCTCCTGTGTCTCTTGCGTGCTGTGAACGTACGATCAGGATTCAGGACAAGGTTTGCAACAACATAGTGGTACATACGTGTTTTCTTCAATCGCCCCAATTGTTCCATACCCAGCATTATTAACGACGACATCAACCTGACCACAAATAGCCACCGCCTTCTTAGCTATTTCTTGTAATTCTTCAAGGGGTGCAGTAACATCGAGTTGGATGGTTTCTGCGCCCTGTGCTTTGAGATCGTCGAGCTGGGAGAAGGAACGTGCTCTTGTGGTTGCGATAACCTTGTCGCCGCGGTGAAGAGCTGCGAGCGCTAGTTCACGTCCGAATCCGGTACTAGAGTTTGAAAGTTCACAAGAGGTTCGACTAGGTGTGAAGATTGTGAAAAGCGTACGAGGTGCCGGTGATAAGCCATACAAGTGGGGAAGACGACATGGAGGGGAAGTCAAGAAAAGACTGGAGTGGTCAACATCCCTATTTTGCTTCCCCCGCCTCATCATAAGCCCCAGTGGCGTTAATGGCGCAGCGCTGAGACAGCATTCACGAGCAAGAACTCTTCTGGTCTGCGAAGACGATGATCCCAATAATCTACCACATGAGTAACCCAAATCTTGTCCGTGAACTCGGTTGATAATACTATATGCAGACTGTCAGAGGTTCACAATACGTACTATGCATCTTCCATGCTGGGAGAACGGCATCCAGTCCTGATCAATTTGTTGAACGGCAGGAAGGAAACAAGAAGGCGTACAACTGCACATGGATCGTGTGCAAGTCACGAGTCTTTGCATTCCAATCGCATTGGGAGCCAGACTGAGAAAGTTAGGGTTCGGAAGCTGTCAATGAGGGGAAAGAACGAGAGGCTTGACCGGGACCGGTGATTGGAAGGTGGGAGAAGCAAGAGCGCTCTTCCCTTTCCTCCGTACGACCACAATCCATCAATGCAAACATTTCCTCCCGTCAAACCCCTTCTACTTCGGCAGATATACTCGCAAATGGAGGGCATCAACTCTTCCCAATCAATGTTTGGTTTCAGCAGAGAAAAGCTATGTGAAATGGTCGCTAAGACAGTCAAAATATGGTGCGTTTCTCTCAGACTACGTACTCTCTCAATTCTGATCGATTTGCCTTATCAGGTACTTGTTGTTATTAGAACCTCAACGCAATTCGTGAGGCATATTATTCACAAAATACCAATGTTACGTGAGGAGCGTGGATTCGGTTGGTAATGGGTCGAGGTTGAAGTCGAGGAAGCAGACACCTGATATACACACGTCGTGGTGACAGGACAAGCGTCTTTCGAACAATTTCACCAAGGACGAGCGGTTCCGATTTGGACATAGGGTTGAGTTATTCTGGAACCTCTTTCGTCGCTAGGTCGATGTCTGTGTGGTGGGCCGTAAAGCAGTGAAGGACCCTACCGTGGGGCAAGGCTGTGAACATGTAGTTGATGACATAGTCTGGCGCTGGCCAAGGTTCATTCAATACTGACCGGATCACCTCGCCTTGACATTGATACGTGTCCAAGGCGTGCCGGAGCCATTGTTTTCTTCCCTTCCTCGCCATCCTACCAACATTCGTATTTTCCAAATATGCCATTCTTTCCCTCGGCGAATAGTTTTGCTATCCACAACAGCGCCTTCAATCAGGTTCGCGGGAATCAATACAATAACAACGCGTTGTACTATCAAGATGACACCAGTGGGTTCTGGGTTAGTCTCCCTGTCGCATTCTTGCTAACGCACCATTTAGTTGAAATGCATGGTCTCGTGGCCACCGCCGCTGCAGTGAATGCGTTCTATAATTCTGAACAACGCCATCCCCCGCCAAATTGTCACCCAGGCACACGTACTACACTCTTAGGCCAGCTTAATGACTGGGTGCTGATTAGATCAGCAGGCGAACGAGCCTATTGGCTTCGTGGTCCAGCAGGAGTTGGTAAATCGGCGATCATGCAAAAAGTGTCGGAAACCCATGCCTGTACGGGGATGGTGCTGAGGGAGCACAGGTGCAGTGGGAATCAGCTGGGAGAGCATACTTGCACCGGGAACTTGTTGGGACAACACACCTGTACCTGGGGCCTGTTGGAAAACCATATCTGCACAGGGAGGTTACTGGAGAAAGAGCAGTCAGGAATGCATGCGTGTATGCTGGATCCATCAGGGAGGAGCGTTTGTCACCGATTGGCTGCAGCATTCTTCTTCTCTCGAAATGATCCAACTCGCGATAAACTCGACTCCTTCGTCCCCACCATCATCTACCAACTTCTCAACTCCGAACCTCTCCGGACCATTCTTAGTCCGTCAATCTTCAAAGCGATTCGTTTAGATCCCAACATCTTCCAAAAATCATTTGAGCATCAGTTCCGGAAACTGATCCTCGAGCCATGTTCAATGGTCGACCCTCAAGAGTGGGAAAACCTACCAAACCTCGTGGTTATTGATGGCCTTGATGAGTGTATCGCGATATCGTCGCAGGAGAGGCTCATTGCGATGATACGAGATGCAATATTGACGGGATGCCCTCTCATATTCCTCATCTCCAGTCGTCCGGAACCTCGCATTCGTCTAGCGTTTGAGCATGAAGCATTCGCCTCTGTTCTGGGCCATCTTGTTGTCGGAAACTCGTACGAGTCCACCCAAGACATTGCCATGTATCTTCGCGATAGGTTTACTCAACTGCAGCACACACATCACGCCCTGCGTCATCTAGACTTTTTGTGGCCTGGTGAAGATGTGGTTCGGAGGCTCGTTGCGAGAGCTTGCGGACAATTCATCTTTGCTGTCACTGTCATGAAATATCTTGACAATGACGAAGAACTGCCATCCGATCGCTTAGAAGCCATTCTTCGTATACAGGCTGGAGACCTGCCAGAGTCTCCATACCCTGATCTGGATCTCCTCTACCACCAGATCTTGGTGACATGCCGCAACTGGGACAAAGTCCGGCAAATTCTTCAACTACTTGTTACGCCGCATTATCCACTTCCAGCGTATGGGGGTTCGTCACACCACAGTTTATGTTGGCGGTCCTCTCGAGTCCTTGCGACACTCCTCAAGTTTCAACCGGGTGAAGTTGAGAGTCTCTTGATCAAACTACACTCGGTTGTAGAAGTGCCTAATGGCGACTACGATGTGCAGATTTTACACTACTCCTTTGCAGACTACCTCATGGACCATGGCCGTTCGGGAGCGTGTCATGTGGAACCGCTCACAGAGCCGGGTTATCTTGACCTGGTAGCTCAGGCGACACTTCGCTACATGCTGAGCCATTCACAACAGTATCTCAGAACATATACTCTTGTCGGTTGGCAGGCTACCCTTTACGATAGACTGGTCAACATTTTCCTCTTGATCCTTGCGATACAGTCTCCAAGCGACGAGTTGCTTGCGACTTTGGATCAATTTGATCCCTACTATTTTGCAGCGCTTCTGTTAAATTCCGGTGACGGACGTTACCACTTTTTGAGATGGAAAGATGCCATCAATTGGGCAAGGGTGAGGCTTTAATTAGTTTCCGGACACTGTACACTAACGATTCGTACAGTCTCTTGGCGTCAGGGCTCCAAAGGCGTTCCTTGAAAAGATGCAGTTGTTTATGCAGAAGTTTTGTGTCGGGTCCCGGTATGCATCCGAATTCGAGCTGAATGCAGCAAGAGCATATCTGGAATCTGTGCTCTATACCGATCCCCCGAGAAATCTCGAATGGGGTTCTACTTATCTGCAGGAACTTCTTTACCCTAGAAGTTCCACAGTGGTGTGGGGTTCGCATCTGTATGTCATACCGGTCAATGGCCAAACTCCACGCTTTTGGAATGGCGGATTTCGTGCTGTTTTTGTGACTCGGGAGAGGAGCGAAACGATAAAGAGGTTGCTGCAATCCCTCAACTGCGATCCTGAGGACATCGCCAACGATATCTGCAACGACACCTTCAGAAGTGTTAACAATGATGGCGATGCAGTCAAGGTAATTGTTCTGATTCAGTATTGCTGGTTATTGTTGCTAACTTGTTATGCAGCATAATGATCTATACTCTCTAAAAAGATTGGTAGCACAACGCCGAACAGAGCTCGGCCACAGAGCGTTCTCGTCTACATTGCCTAGACACGTGGAGTCAACCTTCAATCCACGAATCCTGTCGGGTCGACCGGGATATTTCCAGTTCGCGAACCCCTCCAATCAGCAGGGCGGTCAACCTAGTCAACAAGGTACTCATATACAGCAAAATGCCTGGCAATATGGACAGCCTAACCCCATAACGAGAGGGCAGTCTAGTCTAATGTGGAGAGATCATTTTGGCCCAGCGTTAGGTGCCCTGTCCAGCCATCAGCTGAGCGGGATAGCTTCAACCCAAGAAGGTCGGGCTACTCCGACTTGGGGAGTCCGCTCTAATATGCCACTCCAAGGCCCATCTGCTTCAACGTGGCAAGGCCAGTACTATCCGATATCCGGCCAGGATTCTAGTACCCCGTCAGTAAGCTGGCAACCCAATCCAATTGGAGGCGCGCAACATACCCCACAATTCGATCCAGTAATGACTTCGGGAGATCAGGTTGATTCGACAAGGGGATGGCAAAACGATACAGCGTGGGGAGAGCAGCACGTCTCGGCGCGGGGTTGGCCATCTGATTCGACGTGGGTAGAGCAGTACGAGGTTCGGATGTCCGAAGGCGACTATCCCGATTCCATTGCGGGAGGTTAGCATCATCTGACGCTATGCCATCTGCTGAAGTACACATGTACGCGAAGTGTCTATTTCGTTGGTTTCATAAAGTTAATACTCGACACGTTGCTTGCAGAACTGTGCGTTTTCAGGACATGCTTTCAAGCACCCGGATACTCTCCTACTCTGGCCACTTCGTGTCGAACCTTCACAAAATGGGTGGCATATGGGGTACAAATCAATTCGGAAATCCGGCGCCAAGTACATATCTGAATTCGTTCTCTCTTCCACCTCTGCCACAACCTCGCAAATCGACCAGGATAGTGAACGTGGTGGTTTCCCCATTACGAACCAAAGCGCCAGTATCCTCCGCAGAAACATCCCCAGCTGTAATCGCCGCACTCTGCTAGACAGCGGACAGCGAGAGAGAGGCTTCATTCCAGCTCCTTCCAACAGGTATCCGAAACGTTCGAAGGGATAACAGATACTACGAACTTGGCCACCCCTTGCTCGGTCTTTTGAGGAAGCCAACATCTTGAAGGCGTCACATTGGTAGCTAAGCAGGCGGAGTTTTCTGGGACCACGGACGTATATAACCAGGGCGTTGTTGTCGTCGGTGAAGCCTCCTGAATCGCTGGGTCAGACGGACGTCATAGTACTAGTAGGACATCTGCAAAGTATGTACCTGAGGTGCAAGACATGATGACTCGTTTCAACTATTTCGATCTTTGATAACCAAGGAACTCAAGTTCAAGGGTATGAGTAAAGAATGGGAGGTTGTATTACATGATATGCTGTGTCCAAGTTGTGCTAATGCTGCGTGAGATGACTCTTGCCCAGACTTGTATTTCTGTAGATGGACTCAGTAAGAAAAACGTGAGCTTTCGGACATCCAGGCGTCGTCAACGTAGAATGTCAAAGCATGCAGGGTACTGCGTTTCGCGTGTTTGATTTTCAGACGGATATAAAGGTGGACTTGCAGCACGTAGATTATACAGTACGAAATGTCCAGAAAGAGTGCGAATAACCGGTCACCTCTAGTCTAAGGTACCCTAGTTTCAACCGTTTGCCCCACTACCCCACTACCCCTTCCTCTCCAGCAATCTCCAAATCACTCACAATCCCTCGGAACAATGAACGCAGTAACTTCATCATTCCTCAACACCGCTTTCGCAGCCTCCGCCTCCACATTCGCAGAAGTAACCGCTGCACCTCCATATCCGACAGCCGAAGCCTGAGCCCAGCTCTTCCCAACAGGCTGACGGATCAAGTCGGAGCCGATCCTATACACAACTTGGCCATTTCCTTCAAAGAAGAACGCGAAGCGCGTAAAAGTGTAGCTGTGGGATATAACGAACTTGGTCACTGCCGAGTCGGACGTGTCGGCAGGGGTCGAGATGGTGCCGACGTGGTTTGGGAGGCTGGCATTGCTGGCGTAAGAGAGCAAATGTAGTTTACCCGGTCCGCGAGCGTAGACGATGGGAGCGACGCCGTGGATGAAGACTCCGGCCATGCTGTATTTGAATGGTATGTGATATCTTAAACAGCAGAATGCTGAATTTAGAGAGGCGATGGTAGGATAATCTGGTACGTACCAAAGTATAACTTGTAGTAGGATAGTGTTTGTCACATCCAAACGATGTCTCTTTTATATCCAAGGATTTGTTGTTGTGATTTGAATGCAAGTTGTGTGTCTTGAGGAATGTGCTCTCCGCAGCGCTAGTTCCATGCATGGGTCGCCTTCGAAGAAGTATACTATCCTTGATATAGCTTCAATACAAGACATATGAAGTGTCCCTTGCGGTAAGGGTTGCAGTCTGGATGTTTGGAATTGCATCGGAGCGAGGTGTCTATCACGAATCGTAGGGTCTTGGAAGACAACTTCTTTGTTTTTTCTCTCTTCAGGTCTTGAAAGCAGTGTCAAGATGGGGGGTCGTTGTCTGGTGTTGCTGTGAGGAATCGGAGGTGTGGTGTTGGACCGTAACTGGTACCAAAAAAAATCTAATGATACCAGTAACAACGTTAAAGTCGCATTTCTGGGATGAGACATAATGCGTACCCTTAGATACTCGTTGGGGTTTCCATTGCGAGGAAGGCCTTGCCAGATGACTTGAACATGCTAGAATGGTTCTTGAGGTTGTATCGAGTATAGAGCAGAGAAACAGACAACGAACCTCTTTAGAATTAATCTCTACTTCCGGTCTAGTGCGTTGACTTGGCTACGAGGCATGGGATCCATGGCGGCTTGACTAGAATGATGAACCTTTCGTGCATCCGGAATCTAGCAGTGGGCTGGCTTCGCACATAGAGACGAGCTACAACTCAGTCGGCGGCATGAATGTTGGCCACCACTGGGTCGAGATTCCACGGTCAACATGTACAAGTTTCCTGAATCCTTCATCCGAGCCGAGACGAAGACTCATGGCGAGATCCAGGTTTACTAGTTGGGAGTAGGTGGAAGACTTTAATAAGCGCCCTCTACCATCCGGTCTCGGACAAATGTACTCTTCTTCGCTCAGCTCAAAACAAAAAGGTATTCAAATCAAGCAACATTATTCCCATTCAATGTCCCAAAACAAAAATACGCAATCTCATTTACCCCCGAAGATCCTCCTCAATCAATTGTCATACACAATAAACGCAGTAACCGCCTCATCACGATTCGCAGCACTTGGAACTTGTGCAGACACATCCCCAGTAGTAATCTCCGCACTTTCCCATTTCACAAGCGTAGCTCCAGTCCAACTCCTACCAACCGGCTGACGCAGCAAAGACGGTCCAACGCTGTACACAGCCTCTCCAGCTCCTTCAAAGAAAAACGCAAAACGTTCAAAGGTGTAGGAGTGGGATACGATGAACTTGGTTACACCCTGTGAAGTGGTCGTCGCTGTACCGATGACGTTGACGAGCTTTCCGTTGCTTTGGAAGGAGAGGAGGTGGAGTTTTCCGGGGCCTTGGGTGTATACGGTAAGAGTGTTTCCGTTTGTGAAGACCATGGTTGAAGATCTGACTGAAGGTGAAGAGGATTAGAGATATGTAGACGCGGATCAGGAGAGTCCAAAATACATACTTGGAGTAGAATATGGGAGGAGGATGGTCTTCATGAGCACCAGACGACGGGTCTTTTATACTAGAATGCATCCTTCCTGTTAGATGTACCATGCAGGATGCGCGTCTCGAAGGGTACAGGTCACGACAGGAGGATGTATCCTTGTGCTAATTCAGCACCTCTTCGGCCCTTCATCCCGACCGTTTTGAGAATCGATATGTGAAAGTCCTAGACCAAATAGAACGCATGACACATCGGATATTATCCCGACTTCTTTACCGTCGAACCATCGACCAAGGAATCATGCTAGACCGGGATTTGACCGCAGTTTCGAGGCGCAGATAGAATACAGTCTGTCGTGATAGACCAAAAACACGATTCCAAGCCAAAGGTCGCCTGACGCACACAGCAATGATCTGTGCCAAAGTATAGTTCGGAGCAAGGTGTCTATCTTGATCGTAGGAACCACAACTTCTCGTTTTCTGCTTATGCCTGAACGTATCCTATACAGTAATGAGATGGAGCCTGGCTTAGTTTGCAGGTATATGAATCGCGTAGAGAACACTGTATGATGTATCCTTGCCTGGAGCTGCTGTTTCCTTTCGCATGACAATAAAAGGGAACTCAGAGATGGATAAGCCTAGCGTTGAACTACCTGACAGTGCCTATCGAACGTTGAACCGCAACTTTTACAACTCCTACTTGAATGACAACGTCAACATGGCACGTTCTAGGAATAGGAAGTAGCACGCACCTCAGAACCTCACTAGCGTTTTCAGTCTGCGTTTCCATTGCAAGGAAGCCCATACCAGACCACCGTCACCTTTACGTTTCGATGGTCTGAAGAAGGATCTCTGAAGATTGCGTCGAGTACAGCAAAAGAGACAGCGAACCTCTTTCGGATTGACCTTTGCTTCCAGCTGACGCGTCGACATCTCAACCTCGCCACGCAGCCTCTGTCATAACACGTCCCCTGCCTGCGGCTTGGCTTGAGGTACGAGCAAAGGTTGTCATCTTCGGATCCTGATACGATACTGAGCAGGAGATGAAAACGAAAGGGCTTGCGCGCCCAATGAGGTTGGAGCTACAATGAGTCGGGATTCTGAAGTCAGCTATAATTATCCTGAATCCATGTCCCAAGACGAATGCGAGTAGTAGATGTAGGATTTGAGCTGAGTTGGGTCAATATCTTATATGGGGGATGCCAAGAGACTGGCGCTAAATGAATTTTGGGGAGCATCTACTCTGAGCGCTCACCGTCAAGATTCCCTTGAACACATGTTATATGGCTGTGGTCCTAAGTACCCAAGTCGAAGCACGAAGCTCATGACCAGCATCGAAAACAACATGATTTCAATTCAACCCTAACATACATATACATCCATTCCAAAATCCCCGCCTAGTTATCCTGATAAACAATAAACGCTGTAATCATATTATCCCTATTCACCGCCTTAGACGCCTCCGCCTCCACATCCCCAGTCGTCACCGACGCGCTTCCCCAACTGACGAGCGACGCCTCTTTCCAATTCTTCCCATTAACAGGGAAACGTGCCAGTCCCGAACCAATACTATACACCGCCTCTCCAGCACCATCGAAGAAGAACGCAAAACGTTCAAAGGTGTAACTATGCGATATGATGTACTTGGTTACACCCTGCGAAGTAGTCGCGAGTGAACCGACGACATTGCCTATTTTGCCATTGCTTTGGTAGGAGAGCAAGTGGAGCTTTCCAGGGCCACGGACGGTGACAGCGAGAGTGTTGCCGTTGGTGAAGATGGACATGGTGTGTTGTTTGGAAGGATGATAAATGGGCTAGTGAGTAAGTATCCCTGTAGAATGTCTGAGATGAGCGTTGAGGCCTTTCAAGAAGTAGACTATGCGATTCATACCTGCCAGAGTGTTAAGCACGAGTAGGATGGTTCCTTTTACACCCCAAACAGTATCCTTTTATATCAAACGAGAAAAAATCCTGTCCCGGAAAGGAATATCCTTGGATGTAAAACGAGGCTTGCTGAACAACCCCGAGTGCTGCCACATCATGTATTCCAAGGTGCGGAAGCTCTTGAATTCCAGAAAGAGCACGCCACCTCGAGTCGAAATCAATGACTATTCGGCCACGACTGGGGTGCATTACGTCTATTGGAATCGAAAGAAGCCCACCACTTCGAAACGAACGATTGTTCGGGGGCGAGTTCTGTCAAAATTGATGTTAATGAACACTGTGTTGCGGAAAGACGTCTGCATAAGAAGGAATGATTCAATGGACATTCATCATATGATCCCGACTCCAGGCTCTTCTGTCTACAGTCTCAGGTTCATCCCAGCGTCAAGTATGAATTGATTTAATATCCGATATGTGGCGAGGGGAGTAAAACGTTCAAGTTGGACAGATGGAGGTGGCGACACTTGGAGGAAAGGCTCACCAGCTACCAAAAAGGGCACTGAATCATGATATGTACCCCTCTACGTTCATTATACGTTGCCGAATACTGGTCCCTGGAACGCGTATATTGGTGTGATGAAAGGTAAAAGACAGAATCCAAATCAGAAAAAAAAGAGAGAATTTAGTACTTGGAGCTCACCCCCAAGTCGGAAGAGCTAAACGAATTCAAATCTCAATCCGAATACAGAGATTGAGGACAATGTGACCAAGCCGTTGTTTATGCGGCTGAGCGTGCTCTATTTCTCTTCATCGCGTGAGACTCGAATTGGTGTGGCACAGGCAGTGTCGCCTTTTTTGGTTTTCGGAATTTTGCGTGTACCAGTTTCCTAACGTTGCAGGACCGGAGAGCATCTATGTAATATTCATTGGGCGAGCAATTAGAATGGTACTCCACGCACCACCAGATAGGAACGGATCCCTGTCCTAACGGCACGGCTGAACTTGAACATCGACGAACACCCAACCCTGCAGCTGTGTGAATTTGGATGGAGTGGACGGCGACTTTAACACCCGAAGTACCAGCTGCAGTGCAGCAATAGTTGATATTGATGCCAGAGTCTTGGGATGCATTGAATAATCCATGGACACGGGGAGGAAAGGACGAAGGAAGCTGGCATGGGGTGCCTCATCAGGTCATGCGACCGTGAGTAAACCATGAGCGCTAAACTGTTCGGCCCGCATTCTCGCCGACACTCTCTTCACACCGTCATCACCGAGGCTCAAGCTCTAGGGTATGCCTGATTGAAACAGTCAACATGTACGCTTTCATTTGATTTCTTTCTCCTCCGACTGACATATTCTAATCTAAATACTTCACCACTCATAATACGCTGCATTCTGCACCCATGTCCCGGTACTTTCGGTATATAAGTACCTCGGATTACAGACCATTGTAAGCCGGTATTATGAACTGACCTTCAATATCTTGATCTTGAAGAGGTCATCATGGAAGAGAAGAGAGTGAGACGACCCCAAAAACTGAACTCAGATCGAGGTCACAGTCTTCGTCACCACCATCGCTGACCTATAGGGTATGCCTGACCCTAATAAGTATTTAAACTGTACGCTCTCATTTACTTTCTCTTTCCCTTCCAACTGACGTTTTCTCATTGAATTGCAATGACTGATTTTACCATTCTTGATGCGCTATAACATATACCCATGTCCCGGTACCTTCGGTATATACCTCATATTACAGAGAATATTGTAAGCTGGCATTGCAAATTCCCCTTCGAAATCTCACAATCGCATCCAAAACAGACAGAGAAGCATGGTCAGCATGTCTTCTACCTACTGGTCAATCTCCATACCAGAGGAATATAAACCAGCACCCGAACCATGCAACCTCATCGAACTCATCACTCGAATGTCTCCCATCAAACTCGGATTCGTCGGTCTCTCTGCGCGCGGCTGGGCAGCTACCACCCTCGCCCAACCTCTTTTTGAGGAGCCGCTCTCGTCGAAATACATTCTGACCGCCGTATCGACCACCAACCCTACTTCCGCGAACGCTAGTGCCGAAAAATATAACAAAGTTGTATCTGGTATTGCAAAGCCTTACCATGGATTCACTGAACAAACCGCAAACGATCCCAACGTGACATGGTAGCCATCTCTGTGCTCAACCCCGCACACGTAGATGCTGCTCTACCAGGCAAAGAAGAACCTGTTCATCGAGTGGCCGGCCGGAAGCCTATTGGCTGGTACAGTACAACCAAGATTGCAGACGCTGGGAATCAGACAAAAAAGGTGCTAGAACATTGGTTGGATTTCAGACTCGCCAAGCTGCATATGTTCGAAAGGTCTGTCTTCATCGTTACCAGCACCTTTCCGAAACTAACACCGATATCTAGGTCAAGGAAATCCTCGAACCTGGTGCCCTGGGTAGGATCCTCGCCACTTTTTTGGTACGCATTCTCGCCCTATAAAATATAACACCAACTAACAGCCACTCCCAGATCGCTTCCCTCTGCTTCCCCGGCGTTCGAGGTCCCACCGCGCCTTCGACCTCTTCCAATATGTCGTAGACCCCTCTAACGGCGCTACCATGCTGGACATCGATCCACTACCTCTTCGGGGCATCCGTTACTGGACGTCTAACCAATCAATACCCGACTTACCAGCCCATCGACTACATCTCCGGAAAACCTACTACTGAGAATCCAAACCCCAGACCGACACCCACCAGATCACATTCGGCGGTCAATTCGCTAACAAGGACGGTACCGTCCTTTCTGTTAATACCAGAAATGTACTAACCGAGCATGGCGCCGGACTGTTCTGGGTGATTGATGGCGAGAAGGGTACCATCAAGATCAGAGCCGATGGGATGAAAGGACAATCCTTCATGAGGGCTCAGCCGGAGCTATGGCTTAACGGGGAGAAGGTTGATGTTGTGACGGATAGAGAAGCGGAGAGGTGTGCGAGGCATTGGAATAAGTTTGCTGAGGGAGCGGAAGGCGAATACACCACGATGGAGGATGCGGTGCAAGCCAAGAAGGTTGTGGATGCTATCTTCAAGAGCAGTAATGAGGGAAGGAGAGTCGATCTATGATGGTCCCAAGGATTTGCATCTTGATCTTTTCCTATTCGTGCTTGAAGATTTAAGTTCGTTTTCATTTGCAGATTGACAGTATGTGCCTTTGACTATGTACAATTAGCGAGTTTGGAATTGGTTCTCTCTCTCGTCGAATGAGAATTAACACAAGAATTTACGCGTCACCTCAAGCGGCGCGACGCAGCGAAAATGTGATATTTTTGCGATACTACAGTAAAAATTAAAATCCTAGAAATCCACAGGAAGTAGACTAGTCTATCAAGTGCCCTTGGGGAAATCAGTACTGAGAGATACATCTTTCCACTCCTCTATACGGCTCAGGTTTTGCTCGGATTCGTGCTTGGCCACCGTGTAACAATCACTTCCAAACTGAATGCTCCTCGGGAACGCCTTGCCCTTGGCAACACCTTCGCCGTGAACAAGATCAACTGTGACTCCGCTGCTTTCGTTGGATCACCCGGTTGATTGTTGTGGAAAGCTAGGCACAGCGAAGTTCAGAGTTAGACTAAAATCGTGCTATAGGATGTAGTACGAACCTTGCAATATATCTTCAAACTTGCCCGTGATTTCGTTGTAATCCGCAATCCGGGGATCGTGAGGCTTCCGATGGGTTGCATCAAGCATCGCCGTGCGGAACCAGCCTAGGTCTATGCAGACGCTGCGTAAACCCAAGGGCGCGATCTCGTCGTGAAGAGTGCTGGAAAGCCCTACAAAAGCAAATGAATTTACGTCTCTTCAGGTTTAAACGGTCTACCGTACCTCTTAAAGCCCACTTGGTCGCCGAGTATAACCCAGCACAGGGTTGCGCCCTGACAAGAGTGAGCTGGATCTGGAATGGTAAACGAAAATCTTCAAACTTACATCCAGCCCAAGATAGATCCGATGAAAATGATGGTACCAGTTCTTCGCTTGCGCATATACGGGAGGAAGGCTCGAGTGACATTGACAGCTCCAAAGAAATTCGTGCTGAACAGTGAATAGTGCGCGAGAATCAGTACCTCAATTAACTTGGACAATTTCCTCGAGCCTTACTTGAATTGCTCCTGTGTCTCCTGCGTGCTGTGAATGTGTAATCAGGTTTCAAGACAAGATTTGCAGAGACATAGTGGTGCGTACGTGTTTTCTTCAATCGCCCCAATCAATCCATACCCAGCATTATTGACAACGACATCAACCTGACCATAAATAGCCACCGCCTTCTTAGCTATTTCTTGTAATTCTTCAAGAGGTGCAGTAACATCGAGTTGGATGATTTCTGCGCCCTTTGCTTTGAGATCGTCGAGCTGGGAGAATGAACGTGCTCTGGTGGTTGCGATAACCTTGTCGCCGCGATGAAGAGCTGCGAGAGCTAGTTCACGTCCGAATCCGGTACTAGAGTTTGAAAGTTCACAAGAGGTTCGACTAGGTGTGAAGATCGTGAAAAGCGTACGAGGTACCGGTAATAAGCCATACGAGTGGGGAAGACGACATGGTTGGGGGTGGGGATGTCAAGAGAAGATGGGTGTGGTCTGGTCTGGTCTCCTTGGGGCTTTGAGTAATCTTGAAACGATCTTTTATAACGGGGACCCCCCAGCCTGAGCCTGAGGTATAACACGCGTAGTATTTTATCGTCCTTGAGGCTTGTTTCGCCTGCTTAACGTATTGGTTTAGCCGTGCCTAGCCAAGTCTATCAGAATCGAGCCTGTCGGATGTCCTGTTTCCCTGACGACAAGGCAGAATCTCTACCATCAGAACTGAGGGTGTGCAAGGTGTGCTTGGTGGACAATGGACCGGCCCGGGCCATAAATGCGACCAGAATGTCAAACTCGAGGCTGAGCGCACGGCCGTGCTAGATACTACTAGGTTAGAGGTTAGGCCTGGTTAGTTCGCAAGCCAGTCTATACGGTGACGCTACAATTGCTGCCCCGGCGGGAACTTGTGGAATCTTCAATGCGAGAGAGTCGGAAAGGGACGAGGTAAAGATTGGATATATTATAAGGGTCCTCGCGAGGCAAGAACGTTGAACGTTTGAACCCCCGTCCCTACCCCATGTGTCTACTCCAAGCCTGTGAGATGAGATTTAGCGACTTGGTTCCCAGAGTCGTACATACTCTGAAGTGCAATTCTCCTTCCTTGCTTCAGGCGTCCGAGAGTCGAGCTCGATAACGAAACCCATGGGGAATCGGGATCCACTGAGCATGTTTTAGCCCTCGTGTTAGAGACGGCGGCCGGGGTAAGCAAGAGTAAGCATTGCGAATTTGCAATCTTACGACTGGAGTAGGATAATCATAATCCGATCCAAACGTTTAACCAAAGAAATTAAGTAGCACTGTCCAGGGCCAACAAGTCTTCATCAGCCCTTTCTGTACTACATCCGAGTCAATGCCGAAGCTGGGCGACCTGAATTTCAATGGAATAGCTAAAATGTCTAGAAAGATAAAGCTGAAAAGATAGTGTTAGAATGGCTACTCACTGCGAATCCACAGAATTCATAAATCCAAGTCCTTGGAGACGGATGCAGGACTTGGTCGTGCCAAGGGATCGAGATTCGGAAGAAGGAAAGGGTCGGAGATCCAAACACGTGGCGTACCATAAGAGCTAGTTTCCGAGACGGTAACGAAAGGACAGTGGAATTGCAACGTACGTCGAGTCGTCGTCGACGGTCGCACATTCTAGGGATAGAAAGTAGCGTTTTCTATCTGAAAAATGCCGCCTGCGAGTAAAACCTATCCTGAGGTTGAAAACACGATACGACCAAAAACGGTGTCCACGATGCTCGGTCCATGTAAACGCTAAACGACAATATTAACCAGCTACACTGATCCAGAGATTGCTATCCTCTTGGCGCAGGGACGGGGCCGGTTCAGGGCTTCAAGTCACTTCGCCAGCGATGTCGATTCAAAGACATGGCCGCCACCCCTAGTTGGAAAAGCGCGTTGCATCACCATGAAGTTTTTGAACCTTCCAAGCCTCAGCGGGAATACAGAATGTCAACATTGTCAAAGAATGTTGAGCGTTAATGACCATCCCGAATGTCCGATTTTCAGACAGATTGCGTTGAATCAGGAGTGCGAAATGTCGATCCAGAAAGTGTCCTAGAAAGGTGATGAACACGCCGTTGGCGTCGATTAGGTGAAAATAAAGATGAAGTCAAGTGGCCGCTTAACCCAGTCCCAAGGCCTCCAAAATTCCAGGTTGAGTAATGGTAGTGGAGGGACAAGCGGGGAACGAGCAAATAAACGCCCATCTGAAGCTTCAAGTTGACCACGAGCTCCTTGTCGTCTCTCCAAACCTCTGAGCGTATGGTCTATCGTAGACGTCACTCTCAAGGCAAGGTCTTCGAAACATCGATAGCCTATTGGAATCTATCGCCCAAGTTGAAGAGGTAGGCGTTGATCTTCAAAACCAAAACCTCGCAAACCCCGCTGATGTAGACAGCATCCACATGGGGTTCAACGCTAAACGTCAACGTGCATACCTGTCAATGGCAAGAAAGCTGTGAAATAAGGCACCTACCCTTTATCCAGCCAGCTGCAGACACCTTACACCTCGGGACATGGTTAGTTTTTGGGAAGAATTTGGTCAATGGTTCCAAGCTCATGAGATTTTCTAGGTTCGCTCTCCTGTAAGGGGTTCAAGAGATGACAGAGAGGTATTATCTCCTCAGTTATTTGTGTAATATCGTTTACCTAGCGTTCCTAGTTGAACGATGCAGCAAGGAAGACGAAGATTAGTCAAAACGCCTATGAACAACCCGTTACCGAAGAGAGAACCTGGAAAGGGAGCATTGGGAGCAAAAGAGCGCAGCACAACAGACGAGTATGACAGAAGAGACGGAGCAACACAGCAGACCCCCGCCTACTAGTGCGAAGAGGAAAAGCAACCACGGAGCGGTTCATGGGAAAGGTTCAGGCAGAATCAAGAAATATACGATGTGCATTGATCGTTGCGTTACCAGGAAGATGAACGAGACACTTCCTAGTTTTATAGTGCGTACAAATTCATACTCCTTGACAGCTTCCTGAGTCCATAATCCTAAGCCGGTCTTATTTTCTGCGGTCTTCACTGCATTCCTCATTGAAATCATATCAATGGCTTCGTGAAGACACCTACCGTCGTCAATTCCTCTCCAGATCATCCCAGACGTCTCAATTGGTATAACAGAACCATCCGAGTCTGTATCTGTCACACCGGATGCTTCGTCTATCCGAATCAACTGCCTCTGGTGTTCCTCAGTCTCATCTTCGGTCGATCAGCCTCACATCGGCACTGTGGTAGTCTGCTGCTGCTGCCAAACAGTGGTTGCGAGACAAGCGCCCAGCGCGACATACCAACTCAGGACGCCAGGGGAAGAATTAGCACTACGACAGCTACGCCGAGACAAGCTTCGAAAAGTGTGGTGTAACCGCATTTCTAGCCGCTGCAGTGCCCATATGCCCCCTACTCGAAGTCGCCTTGGATATTATTCTTCATTGGCTTTTGGACCTCCTGTGTACTTTACACATACGGTTTCCTTTCCATACATCTGTCTCGCTGCTATCTCACATTAGCGTGGTGGGGCTGTGTCTGACTCACCCGGCGTACATTATTGCCCACGTAACGCCCCACGAAAGCAGTGCGGTCAGTTCAACCAACGCCAGAATTCGGTCAATGGAATAACCATTCAGCTGCCCATACAAATGCACCGGCTTAAGCATGCGGGCCGTCCTACAAGCTCCTCACTACAGACCGTCTATACTTATCCTGAACCATCCTTCCATCGGCAACTGTCACCAAAGCGTCACCCGCGGACCGCCCGCCCACTTATTGGGGGAACGTTCAAGACCCAAATCTCCCAGTTGGGGGGTCATACGTTCGACCGTCTGGTAGTTCAGGCAAGGTCGACCAAGAAGTTTCAAGCAACCATAGGATCGATTTGGTGAGACGGAAGGTGGAACGAGCTTCAGCGTTTAACGGTCCTGGGCTGTGACAAGGTTTCGTGATAGTCCCATCGATAATTCCCCATTTAATGAATGTACTGACACACTGTCCTCCTGCCGTGGTGAGGTCTGCTGTTCTGATAGATGGGATATCGCCATGTGGGAGGTTTCGTGAACGGATTATTGGGCCGTACTTCGATCTTACCGGAACAGTTCGTGAGGTAGACCTAAACCCGTCACAAGCGTTGCACCTCATCCATAGTGGAGACACGAGGATCGAGGGAGTTGTTATTCCGGGTGTGCGGTTGGGTACGTTTGCGTTGGAGTGTTACAGGCCGTTTTCTGCTCCGTATTACACTCAAAGGGCCGTTTCAAAACGTTCGACGCTTGAATGTCTGAGCGGCTAAAAAAACCTTCGATTCCTCGATTCCTCTAGCGGGCTCTCGGCCACTGCACTATGGTCGCGAGTAAATA